>CAIGRP010123142.1:0-25734 GCA_903798385.1 Fraxinus cuspidata | reverse complement strand
TTGTTTCGCAACTGCTGCTTACTCCATTTGTGTTCGGATGTGGTGTTGAACAAAGAAAAAACTCGCTCCCACCTATGTTTGGTGAAACATCGACCCTGTCGATGTCCCTCTACAATGGCTGTTTCACAGGAGGCGATGAATACTTTTAGTACCGCCGGATTTCATCGTGCATTTTTTCGGGAGCCTTCCTCGTTGACGTTTACGGGTGTGGACGAGCCCGCATGTTGACATTCAACCTGCATCGGCATCGGATAGGAACAATAGCAAAAACAGGGATATCGTCCCACATTCTAGTGGAGAAACTTGGGTCCGACATATTCGAACGTAGAAACATGATGGAAGAAAGATAACACGAAATGTAACACTTTAGCGTATGCACCTGGGAGTGAAACGGATCCATGAGTACGAGCAAAGCGTACGTGACGGACACAACAAACTATCGATGGCGAGGGTGGACTTGAAATGAAAATCCCTAATTGCGGGGTGCGGGGTATCAGACGGAGTTGCTCTTTCACATGTGAACAAATTTCAAATTCCACGTGAAAATGCCGATTAAGTAATGCAGTAACTCTTAGCACAATCTCACAATTGGGTTACAACACTATTTTCAATAAATTACAAAAGACACGTATTTTCCCATTTATTGCGATGCAGCTAGGAAAAACAAATGGAAAACCAAATTCCTTCTCAACACCAATTCACAAATTCGATTTCTAAGAAACCGAAGTATTTCTCTACAAATTTCAGTTTTCATTCGTTATTGTTTTACACTTGACCAGTTGCACTAATTTCCAACACCTCATACAGTTGATGAATAACCACTTAACAATTTAGGGAAAACGAGCAAATATGAAGCAGTGAACATAGCATACATATGCATCCATCTTATGCAAAAATAGCCTTGAAAACATTACTGTTAAAATTAAAGAGTTAACAGATTTTGGAGCCCTTCTCACCTGTTGGTGATCCGTTACCGCAATCGAGGGTCACCGGCGATTTGGACGGAGGGAGGAAATATCCACTTTGAACAATGAAATTTTAGTGCGAGAAAAAGGGAAACATCCATATATTGGGTAGGATACCCATGGGTTATTTAAAAAGGTTCTAACAAATTGGACTAAATATTTGAAGCATGATGGTGTGTGCAGACAACCAATGGAAATGGAAGGGAGTGGTATTGGAAACTGTTGATACAATTGTGAATGAAGTGGGTAAGTGGAAATAAGTGTAATTAATTTGAGTGGTTGAGAATGGGGGGTAAAACGTAAATGAAGGAGAGAGATTCTTACAATTTTCTATCATGCAGTAAGGTATCAGAAATTGTGAAAAATTGGTGAAAGTATACTGTGCAACGGTCATATAATTTCTAAAAATGAAACTACAAATTTCTCTCAAACATGCTCTTAATCTCGAGTAAAGTTCAACCAATAATTTAATGATGGTGAAAATATTAAAAATAATAAGTTTATAAATTATATTTGTTTCTTGTTGATGAAGAACATTATTCCTATGAACTCATAAACAAAATTTAATATATCCTTCATTTATCCCGAAATCCACTGCACCACTTTCTCTTTCTCTCAATGGCTTCAAGATTAGAAGAAGAACCTCTACCACTTCTGCAATACCAGGTACATTTTCATGTTTTTTCAAACAAAAGAAATTCTCATTTTCTACTTATTTTCTTGAACATCTGAGTTGTTTTAAAATTTTAAACTATTTCTTTTTATTTTTCAAAAATGGGTTCTTAAAAGTGGGATTTGATTAAAAAATCCCAAAATCCAAAAAAAATTGAGAATTCCCAGCCTCAAAACTCATCAAGAATCATGATTTTCTTAAAGATTTTTCTTTTTAAGGATGTGAAATACTACTATCTACTAGAACACCCACCTACACAAGAAGGTATGTGCTCTAAAAGAAGGGAGGGTGCATCGCAAAAAACCGTAAAAAGCAATATCTTGAATCTTGACCTCGAACTATCTCAAAAATTAATAGACAATATTGTTCACAAAAACCACAGCATTTGAACCAAATATTTCGTCAAATGAAAATTCACACAAGCAATCTCCAAAAAATAGAAGACGGCGAATGTGTTCAATGGTGGAATAATTTGGTGGAATAGTTCTACTCATTTCTCAGCAGTCCCACTTATTTTCCTTGCAAAATTTAAAGTGCCATCCCACTTAACTCTCTCTTTATTTTATAACTCTCTCTCTATATCTCTTAAAATTTCTGGGCCTAAAGTTCAGTGCAACACCTACCCGCACGAGACCTAAGGTGGCTCCTCCCCTGCCTATGGCCTCATGTTTTAGCTCTATCGCAATATTTTTATTTATTTATTTATTAATGACAACAAATAGGGTTGAGATAATATTACATGAAGCAATTTGAGATTTCTTGGCCTACTATGTAATTCTACTAAGAATCGCATTTTATTTTAAAGATACACAAAGATTGTTAGCTCGACGTCAGATATAAAGTCAATACGGCTAATAGAGTGTTCAATTATATAATATAGTTTAACATTGATATTTAACCCATGTTTTGTAGGGATTAATTTTTAGCAGATTTTGATAAAAATTTTAAAATGTGTGGTTAAAAAATCGTGGGACCATAAAATTTGTGATTAATATTGATTATTTCACCTTGATTTAGATTTAAATCTGATTTAAATCAATCTGACTTAATTTAGATTAAATTAATGACGATTTGAAATTTCAAGTTAAATGACCATTAATTCATCAATTCTGAGGTCAAAAAGTGTACACTTTTATAGGGAAAAGGCGAAAAGCGAATGACGATTGACAAACAGGCACTTGGTGTGTCTGTATATACGTGATTGAGTGCGTACCTGGCCTATGATTTGTAGTATATCCTTACTACCCACATTTCTTGTCTCTTTGATTCTTCAGAGGTAACTTGTTAACATTTCTTTCTCTGTCACGTTGGATATCCATTTCTCCATGCTTACGCCCTCAATAATTCCAAAAAAAATTCAATCAATATAAGCTAAACACATATTTTATGATTGTTGATCCTTTTTTCAATTGGTTTGATTTTCACTTCTGCGTTTGAAGGAAAGTTGGTAGAGGTTTTGGAGAGAAGATGGGAAGGCCATTTGTTGTGACCCTTGAAGGCAAGATCTATAGCTGCAAATACTGTGGAGCCCATCTTGCTCTCAGTGAAGACATACTATCCAAGGTTTTACCTTCATCTTTTGATTAATGATTAATCCATTTTATTCTTTATATTTTGAATTGATGTATAATCTGGAATTGGGTTCAATTAATTTTGTTGATTCTGTTATTATCTGTCTTTGGTGGGTGGTTGAGTCTTTCTATTTCAGATGTTTGAGTCTAAATTATTCTTGAAAGATTTTTTTTCCCCTGAATTTGTTAAGTCAATCAAAGATTGTAGATTTAGGGAAAAGGGTATGATTTGGTTACACTGGATTGCATTTTTTTGCTTCAGGTTATATATCAGTGAGATTATTTTTGTAACTTCTTGAATGATCTGAGGTTTTACAGGAATGGAATAGGGAGATGTTCCTATAATGGTCTTCAATTATCCAAAAGAGAATTTCCCGAAAATTTATTTATGGACGATATTCGGATAAAAATCTTATTTTCCTTTCCATATGGAAGATCGGCATAGCTGATAGCTCTAAAACTCTGATCCTCTCATAAGATCTACTATTGAAAGTTAGGGGAATGGAAGCCAAACTTCTTTTTGGTTCTCCCCGAAAATGACCTTCCTTTTCTGAACCTGTTTTTAAGGACCCTGGAAAATTGAAAAAGAATTGTTTTCTAATTCAAAGAATTCTGAAAGGAAAAAGGAAATTACTTTGACTTCAATTTATGCTATCTGGGGCTTTTGGATTGCCGGACTAAATTTAACCATAGCACAAATCTTGATTTTTATCTGATGCTGGATTGATTAGGTGTGCGAAGAATGTGATATCCTACATTGAGCACAATGGATAAACTGTGGTGTATTTTTGTATAACATCTAGTTGGGAGCCTAACATCCTTGACCTTTGATTGCACTTGAATAGATAGATCTATGCTGCATCAGTGCTTCGGTCAAGCATGATCTGCTGGACTTACCATCAAAAAGTGAAAAAAAGTGTATAAATATTTATGTTTGCTTGGGATAGTATATATGATTCACATCTGCAATCCTCCTCGATTGTTGTTTTATTTTCTTGATTAGAATTGTTCCATGTGCTTTTTCTTACATCGTCCATCAAATATGCTGCTGACGACCTTCATTAGCGTTATGCATGAGATTACATTCCTGACAGATCTTATGATTTATGAAATTTTGTTTTTCTGAATCCATTTCGACAGATACAATTTTCACAAGATCATGTGTACTTATATGCATGTCCAAACGACTGTTTTGGAATGTATCAAACATTGTACAAGTATTTGATGTGAATGCGCTAAGGGTCTGTGTTGATCTTGAGGAAATATCATTGTATACTAAGTTACCTATTCTCGGTGGAATTGGGTGCCAATCCGTGTCTAAATGTCATATTTGTTAAACCTCCAAGTCTTGGGTAGTGGGTATAGCAAATTATGAATATTCTAATACTTTTTTTCTTTATTTCTATGATAAAATGAAGTCCAATATAATCCAAAGCTAAAGAAAATGCCCATATAAACGCATTTGTAAACAAATGAAACGATTTTGGTGCTACCTAAATTTATTATCTGAAGAATCATCACCCACTTATTTTGAAGATTCCAGATTTTGCTAACTCCTTATATTATCTAGAAATTTCCTTAATCCTTAATCCATGAGCAGTTGTTGCAAGAAGAATCTGGAGAATTTTGGGATGCAGCCACTGCCATTCTAGGGCCTTCCAAGAGAATACCTTATAATCAGTTCATTGAACTATCTAGAATTTTGTTGAACCTTCTTCCATCGACATAGTCTAGTATAAATATGGGTTTAGTTGTGTGTATTGTGTGCGTGTGAAGAAAGAAATAACAGCTAGGGAGTGAGCGAGAAAGAGAAGTCAGGAAGTCAGGAAATAAGAAAGATAGTGGACTAAGTGGAGTGGAGTGTTAGTGGAGAGAGAGTGGATTTATATGCTGTGAGTGCTTCCTTAATTAATTGTGACAGGAGTGTTCTTATATTGTAAAAGAAATTTTTGTTAATAAAAAATATTTTTCTTGTGTTCAAAACTCAACATTATCAATGTAAAACATAGGACAAGTGTTGTGTACCCTTGTCCGAGTGTCATGCTTCCTGGAAGGGTGTTTCGTGCATTTAGAAGAGTTGGAGTAACAAGTTGCACAACAATCAAAATTTTCATGTTATCTTAATAACATAGAGCATTTTTGTTTTATATCCCCGTTTTCTATTGTAATAACATACAATATTCAAAGTTGTTTATCCCTGTTCTATTACTTGTCAAAATGAGTATTTTTCCCCATGCATTCTGAGAAACCTAGTAGGAAGCAAATTATTTGACTCTGTTTCTCTGTGGTCTTTGCTTCAGTCTTTCCACTGCAGACACGGAAGGGCTTATCTCTTCAGAAAGGTGTAAGTTTTTCTTGATTTTGGGCCTCTTTTTACCATATTTTGAGAACAAATGGTGGAAACATTTATATTCCTGTTTACGATCTTACCAGTTACTGAAGGCAACATATACTGAAAGACTCCTTCCCCCCTCCCAAAGCCACAACACACCAATATTTAATCTTTTGCGTAGGGGGCTGTTGTAAGGAAATGGAGGAAGGATGGAAGATTTGTTCAAGGAGATATAAATGTGATTCTAGCATTAAAACAGAATTCAGGTCCATAAAAGAAGAAGCACAAGTTGGGATGAAGTCCCCCAGTTTTCGGACTGATCCTTTGTTAATTTTACCTAGACCTACTAATTGCTTGTGTTTTATTCAATTGCTAAGTTATGATAAAATCTTAAAACTAATAAAGAAAAAAATGTAGAAAGCGAGGAAGAGGTTATCTGACTAGCTTAGTATGTTATCCAATCTCAAATCTTCGTACTGTCATACTGACCGCAAAAATTGAAATATTAGTTTTATTTCCATTTACCGTTTCTCCTAATGCGCTCCTGTTTATAAGAGTGAGACAATGCTAGAATATGTTAAATGAGGGAGGGATATTCAAAAATAATATGATATGTTTTAGTAGTTGTTTAGAGTTAATAGGATTTCAATTTCTAATAATATCGGGAAAATGTTAATAGTTAGATGTTATTCTTTCTTCATATGCATTACTATTGTTTTTAGTGTATTTTAAGTTATTAGTTCCAGTCTTCTTTGTCTTTGTTGTGTGCATCAAGTCTCATATACTGCTTTGAGAATCTCAAGAACCCTTGTTCTTTGTGATACTCGTATGCTTTAGACATTGTTTCTGATCTATGCCTGAAATATTGTGCGGATAATCTCGTTTTGATCGTTTTTTGTTCCGCTGTGAAAACAGACACATGAATATGGTTCAGATTGTAGTTATCAAAAGGGTCGCCTCCAGGATGTGAGAGAGCATAACTTGCACACATCAATTTCATGCTTTTTTTCGCATTTTTAAGCTTTTATTCCTGCCATTTTGTTCACATCTATACACAAGCAGACACTACAGAGAAAAGAAACGGAGAACGTTTACCAAACGTGACAAAGTAGAAGGAGAGAGGATAAAACATTCACATTTGTATTTATTCGACTACACCGAATGGGAAAAAAAAAAGAGAGAAAGCTCTCATTTGGATTCTATTATATCCATATGTGTAGTGTATATTACATTTTCGTTTCTTTTACAGAGCTAATGTCACTGTCGGAGAGACAGAAGAAAGAACGATGATGACTGGAAAGCACATAGTTGCAGATATTTTCTGTGTACAGTGCGGTTCAAACGTTGGATGGAAATATGTAAGATCCGTTTAGCCAGACGAGATTATTATGTCGAGTGTCGAGTCATTAATTATTGTGGATGCTTATTTTCAGAAAACAGCTCATGAAAAGAGTCAAAAGTACAAGGAAGGCAAATCTGTCCTCGAGAGGTCTGTTAATTACTTGTTTGCAGTATGTAAAACCTGCTACAATCAGTTTCGTAATATTGAGATCCCTTCTTTTGTCAAACAGGTTTAAGATTTTGGGTCCAGATGGAAGCAATTACTGGGTGGGTCATGAAGCACACTTCGGAGGTAGCGATGCTGATGATGCTTGATTAACCTTTAATATCTCCAGTTATACTTCCAATTGTACATTCTTTCAAACCCACCTACCCCAGCAAACAGAAGATATTCTTCTTCTTATTGAACTGCAGAATTCATGAACTCGTAATTTGAAAGCTGTCAAAAGCTTGCTTATTCTCATGTATCAACACTTTCATTGTAAATATTCAATAATTTATTCAAACAAAATCTAACTTTGTAATCTGTTATTGTTACACATAAGTTATAACAGAGTTGATGCTATGAGTTCTTGGGTTTTTTTAAGCAAGTTCGATCTGTTTTATTCACATTTGACACCTTTGTTTGTAGCATTTTCCAAGTGATCACAGGCCACATGCTAAATTTTACCATAATTTTGGAAATCGTTAATTTATTCGTCTGATCATAAAACTTGTATTCAGAGATTTTTTTTCCGTAAAACGTAGTATCTATTATGGAGTTCTCATTTTCATCTAGTCTCAACATGCTTGATGGTGTGAAAAGATCCCGCGCAAAAAGGTCGGCTAGAGATTTTTTGTCGAACGGGTAATGATCCGTTTATGATATTTTGCTCATCAAGTAAACGAAATGTTGTACTCTCATGTTTATATTTTTGTGTAAATATCTTCTCTTATTCATTATTGAGGTAAGACTTGTTTGTACATTTTCTAATTGTACAGAATTTTTGATTAATATAACAGATTAGGGTCAACGCCAAACCCCTCTATAAAAAAAAAAAAAAAGGGTTGTATATGATTAGTGTGATATTTGATTCAACTAAAATAAAAGTTACTTTTTTTTTTTTGTGGGCTCATGAAATTATTATAGGCCTAATTATGCAACTATAAGTATTTAGAGCCCAAGATGAAAAATCAGGCAAATTAATAAATATTGTAACATTACAAAAATGAATAAAATTATTTTCTAAATGAAGTGTATCATCAAATCTGTTATTCAACAATTAAAGAGTTACAATGAATGTAATGTATGCTCCATATACATTTTCATTTTAATTTTGTTACATCGTATGTAATATCTTTGAAATTGTAACTTACATTATTTGTTACTTTTATTATAGTGCTACTTTTCTTATTTATTTTTATTTTTTAAATTGTAACTTATGTTACCATGCACCACCATCACCTACCGTCACCATTGAGATAACGATCATCACCACCATCACAAATCACCATATCAACCACCATCTCTCCATTATCGCTATCGCCAATCCCAAAATAGTCACCATTGTCACCGAAAATTACCTAATATGCATTACCATCACCATTTCATTACCACTGCCATCAAGATTGCAATCGCTAAATTTTAACCATCACTAGATATGTTTGTTATCTCCCCACAAAATTTGGGATACCACAACTCTGCTACTACTACCATTTGCCACCAATAGTCCAATACCACTCCACATATCCGTTGCCAACACCATAAAACCACATCTGTACCACCGCGTATAGTCAAACCATAGTTTTCCCTACTTTTTAAGTGCACATTAAAAAAAAATAAAAAAAATAAAAAATATATATATATATTAAAGAGTCACTTCTCAAATATTCATTATCAAACAAGTGCCAAGTTAGCATCTATGATAAATAATAGCCAGTTCACTTCTCTACATTTTGGTACGTCAATTTTTTTATATTTATATTTTTGGTCCCCAGTGTAACTTGAAATAACCGAATATAAAAATAAATCATATGCACAATCAAATACGAAATTATAGATAAAAAAAAAAAAAGAACGTAAAAATTATAGAAACTAAGTATCAAGACAAGATTGTATAGCTAATTGTAGATCCAACACAAGTGCAAAAGTCAAGAAGAAAAAGAACACCAAAATTGTTTGATCGAAGTTCAGCTTTAATGGCCTACGTCTCCGTTTGAGCATTCTCCAACGGATAAGTTTTTCTTGCACTGGCACAATATGAAAGAATATCTCCAAATCATCACTCAAACCTCAACATCTCTCCAAAATATAAGTTTATTGTTCACTCAGAACACAATCAACCCAGCCCCTTTTTACAGATAAACACTCGATTCACACGAAATGTGAATCTTGCAGGAGCTTAAGAGAAAAATCATTAAGAAAAATCTCTCGAAAAACCGAAATAGAGCGATAACATTCACATGTAGCGATGGCAATGGAGTGGACGGGACGTGACCGGGGCAGTCATTACATCCCCAACCAGTTGGGGATTTTTGGAAGGCGAGGTGTGATGGAGATTAGAAAATGTCCATTTACCATTTTCATTGAACTTATTAATCATTTTATTTTATAATAAAATATTTTTTGAAATACATTAATTTTAAATCGAAATATATAAAAATAAAATAAAATAAATCGTTGTCGTCCCATTTAGCACTCGGAGCACGGCAATATAAAGAATGGAATTTTGTCATTCCTATTTATATGCCTTAGAAAACAAATCAAGTGAAAGTCTCCACGAAGTGAATAACGTTCTTTATCTTCAATAGATGATCAAGGTCTTTGTAGTAGGTTATGAGCTATGAATTGATAAGACATTAAATATATGAAGATAGAACCACTTTATTGGATTTGATTTATCATTTAGTGCCATATAATGATAATTATCGAAAGATAAATAGAATTATTTTATGGAAGCATTTGGAACCAACTTGATAATAACAAATAGTGGTGTCAATTGAGTCGAGTCATGTCGTTTCATTATAGTATTAACAATTCTACATACTTGCGCGAGAGCGAATTTTTGAAAAGTAATTTTTTCAAGAATGTACAGTTAAAAAGTAAAAAAAAAGTTATTGGAAAAAGTTATTGGATAACATGAATAATGATTTTCTAAGAGTATCTGATCGAAAATGAATGTGAAAAAAGTGATTTTAAAAAAATAACCACTCACACACAATGACTATATATGCGTTCCTAAACGATATAATTATAGAAATGTAGAATATTGTGATCGTGCCTTTAATTGTAACCTACTTGCAGCTTGTATAGTAAATCATAGCATTGTTCTTTTTAAAGGAAAGAACATGAAATAATTTGCAAACACGTCATTGAAATTATTAGTTCTGCTTTTCAATTATAGCTTAAATCATATCAAACTTAAAAACGAAGAAAAAATAATAAAAAGTAACGGTTCGAACTTGTCCAGTTTGAGATGGTCTGAATTTGATTCAGATCGTATTTTTAGACTGGCTAGTTTGTACTCATGATGGGCCCAATCCATAGTTGGGCTGATCTTGGTACTTAATTTGTGCTATATTAGATTATATACATTATAATTTTCTATCCGAGCAACTTGTTATAAACTTTAGTGACTAAATATGTGTCGTATGTTAAAAGCAAAAATAATAGAGTGAAGTAGAGAAACCAACACAAGTATTTAATGTGGTCTGAAGATATGACTACCTCCGCAATGAGCGAAACAATGATCTTTATTCAATATGAATAATAGGGTTACATGTATTTATACTAACTCTTACACAAGTCCATACAAAACTTTAGGATCCGTACAAGAAAAATGCATATTTACCATATCGTGGGCAACAAACAATGAACTAAATCCACAAGGTGCCGTCGCTCCACTACGTTTTGCTCGGTGCGCTCTGCTATTTTTCGGTATCGACTATTTTGATTCTGTGAACCTATATTTCACTCTATATGAGCCATATAAACGACAATGCGTCAAAAAAGAAAACTTTAGCAACCAACTTGAAATTTTCTACAAAAAGTGAAATTAACTCGAAAATAATCTGAGTGTTGGGTGAGTTTCGTGATTATGAACTGCAAAAGAAGAGTCGGAAATCACAGATAACGTAGCTTTTAAGAGAGATGCAAACACCCAATCCTCCGTTACTTGTATTACCAAAGCTACCCCACTCTCTCTCTCTCTCTCCCCACGCTTCCCATTTCTCTTTCCACTCCAAATTCCAATTCTCCATATCTGAAAGAAAAAAATAAAAAATTCTAATTTCATTTCTCAGAACTAATTAACTAAAATGCCCATTTCGTGAAATTCCCCATACATTCTCTCCTATTTACACATACTGCCACTTCTTTTTCTCAGCAGTTCTCACATCATTTCTGCTCCATATGCACAAGGGAATTTTATAATGTATTTCTCCGTTATGGTTGAAAAAAGCGGAGGTTTTGGTTATTTATGTGAAGAAAGTGAAGTTCTGACTGGTTTTCAGCTGAATTTTGTCTCCAAATTTTGAGGCATTGAAGCTTCATTCTTGGATCTGCGATTTACGAAGTTATTTTGGTTGCCTTTGAGGTAAAAAAAACTAGGGTTTTGTAATAAGAATGATTTGGAATGGTGGTGAATAATTAAAGGTTATTTTAAGGTTTGGTGGGTCTTTTTTGGAATTCGTTGGCATGAATAGGAGTTTTAGGGCACCCGAGAGGGAGAAAATGGGGAGTCTGAGAACATCAATGATGAAGGATACCAAAGATGAGGACCTGGCATTGTTTCGTGAGATGCGAAAACGCGATAAGGAACGGAATAATCTTCTTCTTCAGAAATCTGATGAGTTTGATTCTCGAATCGGTATTAGTTAAATGTTTAAATTTTTAATGTCTTTTTGTTTATAATATTTGTGATGAAGTATATGGTGATTTCGGCATGATTGAAGGGGGTGTTTTTTGGGTTCTCTTTTTTTGACTGGTGAATATATTTG
Source organism: Fraxinus cuspidata (assembly GCA_903798385.1). Taxonomy (NCBI): domain Eukaryota; kingdom Viridiplantae; phylum Streptophyta; class Magnoliopsida; order Lamiales; family Oleaceae; genus Fraxinus; species Fraxinus cuspidata. The sequence continues at coordinate 13,875 of CAIGRP010123142.1, read as the reverse complement.
TTAGATTTTATTCTGGGAATTTTTAACTATTTGACTTAATAGTATATCTTGCTGTGTTAATAAAAAAATATAAGCCTTTTAATCCGGTAATAGTGCTGACATATTAGATTCTTGTAGTAATTAGCATATGGACTGATAAAGAAAAACAAATCAAAGAAATACCCCTATAATTTATTTGTTAGAAGCTGGTACACTTCAATTAATATGGTCTTCTAAATATAAGTACTTTTTTTTCTCTCAATATGCAGGATCAAGAGCCGGTAACTCTCCAATATTTAATTTATCTTCAGCTGCACCTGCACCTGTTAGGAAAACTGGTGCTGATGATATTCTCAATGCAGACAATGATAAAAACGACTATGAATGGTAATTATTAATATCACTTATCGGTTATTATTTCTCCTCACCGAGACAATTTCAATTAGAATAATGCTATTTATCATTACAATGATTGAACATCGGTGACGCGGTAGTCTATGTGAAATAATGAGATTGGACTGTTCAATTTTTACGAGAGAGGGAGAGGAGAGAGAGTGAGAATTGTGAAGGATAATGGGTTACCATATCACTGATCTTCCATCATCATGATGAGCATTACTCTTTCGATTATTGTGGTTAACTAGTGAGGATAGTAGTATCATTAGCTTTTGAATGGAAGTTTCAGTCCCTGCCTACTTGACTGTCTTCTGTAATGGAATTGTCTTTCTCTGCTTTCTTGGGTCCCTTAGGTATGCGAGCACATAAGTAGTTTCTATTCATCAGCCAATTGGAATTTCAAAATCTGTGGTTTTCGTCTTTCTCTGTTGGTAAAATTTGTTGACCAGCTTATCAGTAATTTGGTGACTTCGGTTTTTATGTTTTATCATTATTGGAGAGGGATGTGATTTAAGGAAACCTACGATTATGTTTTCATAGCTTTGCAACTGATCCTTTACCGATGAGCATAGATGATGTTGGCATATCAGCTCCCCTAGAGCTAAAAAATGAACCAAGCTACCAGAAAATAACTCATTTAAATTGGTCCGTTATCTGAGAACAAGTCAATCCTGAGACACGTTTTAGAGTTTGTAAAGCCCTGCTCAATAAGCTAATAATAATGCATAGAGAATTGGCAAGTTAGTCCTCTTCTTAAAGCTCGTTCCAGATTGGCTTAATATAAAATCTATTCAAGTTCAAACTTAATTTTATGTTCATTACGAAAATTTAGTTAAACTGAAGCATTACTTAATTATTGTGTCTTCCTCATACTTTGTTCCTAAATGTTGTCCTATTTCCTGTTAGAGTTGCAAAGTTTGTGCGCTTTTCAATGCAATCATAAATAACTTTTCTTAATTGGATTTGCAACTTTCACTGTGATCCGAATGCAAGGTAATTCAAAGTCCTTATTATTGTAGTGTAGTAAATTTTTCTTATGTTTTCAGGCTGTTAACACCTCCTGGTACTCCTCCCTTTCCTTCACTGGAGACGGAATCACAGAAAACTGTTATGAGCCAGCTGGGAACTCCGAAAGCCCGCCCCACAGCACTAAGATCTAGAGTAAGTGGAATGTGTTTTGATGTCTTTCTTTTTAAATCCGTACTGTACTTCAAATGGTGATTTTTGTGATTTTTTCATTCTTAAATATTTGTCAAGAAGCAATGTTAGCAGTACTCCAGGCATCTACAGAATAAGAGTTTGATTATTTAATAATGTGCAAGTAAAACCATCTCAATCTTCTAGTCAGGGGCTGTCTTCTGTAAGTACTCAGATTCACAATACCATTCTTCATGCAGATTAAAGGCAAATACCCACTGTAAATTCAGCAATTAACAGATATCACGTGGCCAATATATTCTATTAATTTCCATTGACTTTGTGGAAGAAACTAACTGATGATTAGATTTTCTTTCAGCATCTTTAAACTAGTTCTGGTATGTCAGAGGCAAAGGACATTTCAGAAAAAATATAGTTCATTTTATTCATTGATGGTGTTCATTATTGCAATTGCATAATAAATCCAAGTATCCTCTCAATAGGTGTGCTGCAACTAATGTAACGTGATTAAGAAACCGTCTTTAATTTCTAAAACAGAAAATGCAAATATTGTCCAATTGTGTAAAACATGACGTAAAATGATTCATGATGTATATATTTGAATTGGAGTGTTCTATTCTTCCATCTCTGCAGTTTTTGACCTGTCCCCACATAAATGAAAATGTGCTGATTCTGAATTATATTTATTTGCAGCCCTTGTTGGAATATTTAAATTTGTATATAAAATTGATGAACTGATTTTGTACTGCAACTTGTTTTTCATGGGCGAAGCTTGCAAATCCCCAGCCTGAGCCCGGTGCAAGGAGCAATATGTCATCGAGACTACCGACTTCATCTCCAGGTTTGAATGCCTCAAGTGGAGGTCTTTCTAGGCCTTCTTCGTCTGGAGGTCATGGATCAAGACCTGCAACGCCAACTGGGCGTCCAACATTGGGTTCAACATCTAGATCTACTTTGACCTCATCTAATAAACACTCGATGAACCAGTCTAAAACAACCACACACACAACATCTAGAACAATATCAAATACAGCATCGAAACCTACAAGATCCGCTACACCTACTTCCCGTGGCATGTTGTCTTCTTCGAAGCCCACAGTTCCTTCAAGATCTTCTACACCTACAAGGTCTACTGCGAGATCCTCAACACCAACAACCAGGTCATCTATACCTGCGTCAAAGTCCACTTCCAGAGCAGCAACTCCAACTCGTAGGCCTACTTCAACGTCAACAAGTATGTCTGCTGCTCGGGTAAATTCCCCGACTTCATCTTCAGTTACCAAACCAGTTCCCAATGCAGCAAAAAATCCAGTTCCTCCGAGGTCTAACTCCCCAACTGTGAGACCCAGACCATGGAAGCCTTCCGAAATGCCTGGATTCTCCCTTGATGCCCCTCCAAATTTGAGGACATCTCTGCCTCCTGACAGGCCACCTTCAGCCACTAGGGGCAGACCTGGTGCACCAAGTTCTCGATCTTCATCTGTTGAACGTATTTCGAATGAAAGGGTTAGAAGACAATCTTCTTCTCCAGCAAGAGGACGGCTGCCCAGTGGCATCATTCATAGCAGTGGAAGCTCTGTCCCCGTGCCTTCTGTAAATCGGTTGCGTGCCAAGGCTAATGACAATGTGAGCCCTGTTCTTTATGGGACTAAAATGGTTGAGAGAGTCGTAAATATGCGGAAATTGGCTCCACCAAAGCAAGATGACAAACATTCGCCCCGTAGCAACTTATCTGGAAAGTCCTCATCACCTGAGAGCACAGGCTTTGGAAGAACGCTCTCAAAGAAATCTTTAGATATGGCAATAAGGCATATGGTATGTATACTCATCTGAACTTGTGTTACTATTGTTGGAGTGATGCTACAAGTATGTTTAATTATAGAAAAATAATGGACATGGTTTCTGTCAACACGTTGCGAGGATCTGAAAATGTTAATCCCATTGCACTATAAGTTATTTTTCCCTGATAATTGTACTTCTCTATGAAGTTCTCTTTAGTTTGTGTCTCTTATCTATTTCTCAATGATTAATCCGTGATTGTTTGTTTGAACAGGATATAAGGCGAACTATTCCAGGCAATCTACGTCCACTAATGACTAATATCCCAGCATCCTCCATGTACAGTGTGAGATCGGGGCCTACCAGAGGCAGGGCTGTCAGTGTCTCGGATTCCCCACTTGCAACAAGCAGTAATGCAAGTTCTGATGTGAGTGTCAATAATAATGCCCTTTGTATGGATGGAAACGAAGTAGATGATGATGTCAGCAGTGATAAGGGTATTCAATCTCCTACCAACTTACATGGCAGGTGATGACTTATTCAAACTACCATATATACAATCTTCTGTAATAGCCATCCATTTTTATTTAGATCCTCAACTGGCATACAGTTGTGACAAATGAGAAACACTACGGAAAGAACTGGTAGAAAATCAGCTTCTTATGATCGGTGCAAAGTTTAATGATCTTTGTGTATTACTATTAGTGACTTGGTTATATTCTAAAATGTCTCCCACTTATGATGTTTTTCTTGTGCAATTGAGATCACTTCTCTTCTTCTGTTTCAAATTTGTTTCTGGCAATACCTGTAAGCGGTAGGCATTTTCTTACCGTGGTCTGTAGATATGAAGTTTTGTAGATAGGTGCTTTTCTATGGGAAAAATGAAGATCAAATACATGATTATGTAAGAAAAAGGTTGGGATTCCTGATGGAAACTGAAAATGACAGATGCTGAAGTCTGTTGCTCGCATCACATGCATTTCAATAATTGTGAGATTCAGTGGAGGGACTTTTTCTCCTAAAGTTTGTTCTCTATTTTTCTAAGGGACCACTTATGTTCCCACCTTTTTATCTTATGCACAAACCAATTTTTTTTCACACGTTTTGTAATTACTCGACCTCCACGGTAGAGTTGACGATACACATTTCTTTACATTGCTACTGAAGTAAGTACGATGCAGATGTTGATTTCTTTGAGCCTATATTTTACTGAAAGTATGGTATTATCTGATTAGAAAAAACAGTCTCTCGTTCTCAGTAGATAGTTGAGAATATGCTTTAGCGCTTTTGAGTGCTTTAGTTCAGGTTCGACAGAATCGTCCACGCTATCCTAATTACTTACTCCATGTTTGGTAGAGAATAAAATTGAATTTTTAGTAAATATTAATAAAAGTTGATGAAATGTGTGGTTGAAAAGTTGTGGATCTCAAGAAATGTGTGATTAAAATTAATTGTTGACTTTGACTTGAGATTTTAATTAGATTTTAATCCAAACCAAATAGGGGCTTAATAGATTTCTAGGCTCATGCAAACCATGGCACATGCGAGGAATTTGACTTACTTTTCGAATTATAAAAATTGAATATATTTAATGTCATTCAGTTCAATTTTGATCTTATAGGAGTTGGATTGAATTGAACTATCATTCTCGTTAAGTAAAATGTCATCGTTGGTTCTTTCATAAATCACAAAGTTCATCAAGACTCTGATCAAATTCAAAAGACTTGATTGATTGATCAACTTGAATTTATGATGCAGATGTCTACTTCAGTCCATAAATCAATGGAGTTGCTCAGACAAATTGAACGTGAGCTATGTCCAGACAGTGAAACAAAATATATTTCAAGAAATTCAAAGGGGTGAACTAACTGTATAAATACAAGGAGGTTTATGCAATTTATCAGAAGTTGTACACTTGCCTCACAGAAGTCAAAAGTTAAAAACTTTAAAGGAATGCTAAGGAATGCTAATAAATGGAAAAGATAAATAAAATAAAGGGTAAATTCTTCCAGGGCTCTCCAAACTTTTGTCAATGTGACATTAATGTTCTCAACCTTTTATTTATAGTGTTAAAACTCCTTTTAAATGTGTAAGCAGAGACCGTAAAATGGCACTCGATAGGTGCTTGATTGTTTGAAATGGGTAAATTTTCCCAACTTTAATGATACTGAATATATAGATTCTTGAGAAGAAATCACCATTTAGGGTGTGTTTGATCCACCTTATTTTGAAAGAATGTATTCTGGAATAGTAGATTGATGGAGAATGTGTGGTTAAAAAAGAAGGAAATGTTATTGATGTGATGAAAAATATTATTTTATTGAATAATGTGTGGTTAAAAATAAATATCCCCTGATTGAGCCACATTATTTCCACGAGAATGTTGTTTGATGTGATGGGAAATATGTGGTTGAAAAAGAAGGAAAAGTTATTGATATAATGAAAAATATTATTTTATTGAAGGATGTGTGGTTGAAAATGAGTAGAAAAATGAGAATGAAAAAAATAATGGATACCTAACAGACGCTTAGTCTGACATCATGCATCTACCCTGTAGCCTTTTGTAGTTTAAATAGATCATTCAGGTTGGGATAGCACTCACACAGTTTTAATAGGTACATAAGCGCCATAAATAGAAGGTGGAAGATATGTATATCACACTTGCTAAAGATTGGGGACCCCTTGAGAAATTTACCGTAAAGTGCATCAAACAAGAATCCAACAACCTTTCTTACTATACCTCGATTTCTCTCTCCTCTCAGAGATTCGATCACAAGCTCTGATCATGGCGAGCCTGTGGCGAGCGGTGATGGGCTCGGCCCAATCCAGCGAAAACTACGACGGAGTGGAGTTTTGTGTCAACCCGGAACGGTGCGGTTGGCTGATGAAGCAAGGCGAGTACATCAAGACGTGGCGGCGCCGCTGGTTCGTGTTGAAACAAGGGAAGCTCTTCTGGTTTAAGGAATCCGACGTCAATCGCGGTTCCAAGCCTCGTGGAGTGATCCCGGTGGCCAATTGCCTCACAGTCAAAGGCGCTGAGGATGTACTGAATCGGCAATTTGCTTTTGAATTGTCCACTAGGTCAGAGACCATGTACTTTATAGCGGATTCGGAGAAGGAAAAGGAGGATTGGATTAATTCAATTGGGCGTTCTATTGTGCAGCACTCCAGATCAGTCACTGATAATGAGATTCTGGATTATGATAGCCGGAAATAATGAGGTATAATTTGATAAAATACGTCAATTTTTCCTCTTTTTTTTTTTTTGTAGTCGGTTGGAGGGATCTGAACTTAAGTCTTTATGGGGGAATTGGATGTGTTGTGGTGTATATTATGCCCTTTTATTTTCTGTTTCTTTTCCTTTTCTTTTTTGGCTCGAAAGTGTAAGAACTACTATTTTCGATGCTATTTGGAATCTATGAATTCTGTAAATTTGCATTCTGTAGTTAAATTATGTTGCAAAGAGTAGTAGTTTGCTTTTAAGAGTGGTTGAGAATGAGTTACAATGCTATAATTATTTGAAGTTATGCTGATATATTGATTGGCATTTAGTTTATTAAAACTAGTTGAACTATGATGGTTGGACTCTCTGCTGTTCATGAGTTTAGATTAATTTGATGAATAATCCTTGGCCCGTTAGAAATTCACGATTGCTACAACCCATATAAAGGCTAGCTCCGGCTCCTCTTTAAGAAAATCCTACGCAAATTGGCTTGCTCCATTGAAAATGTCTTCTAGTTAAAGGAAGAGGAAAAAGATTTAGTTTTGGCGTGTGCCCGTGTGCATGCTATTTGAATTCTATTCAGCATTCACTAGTTCAAGAGGTATTATGCTTTCCTATCCCTACAACTTATTATTATAAAATGATGGCGTGAATCTACTTTAGATGTACATATCGTCTTATAACATAGAGCTGAAAGTCGGTTTATGGATTCATTGTAGCTATTGCTTTGAATACACAAAAATGTCTTTGGCATTGTCAATTAAGGTTTAGTTGTAACCTGTAAGATGACTGGAGAAAAATCGGGTCCTATATTAACCTTTCACCATTCAGCTTGTGATAAACAAAGTTGATGTAGTATCTCATTTTGAAACACGATTATTTCAATCTGTGTTTGCTTATTGAGACGTTTCAAGATAATACTATGAAACAAGAATATTGGTCTATGATAAGAATTTTCTGTTGATTCTTCACATTCCTGTGGTATATATATGTCTGGACTAGAGTTCTCTTTTTGTAGAATTTTGTTCCATCGAAAGGTTAGGACTACATTACGTTAGGCTGCTTCCTATTGCATGAACGAGCATTTTTTATTCATAATGATGAATGAGGTGCATATGGATAATGGAGTCGTAGAACAATTGTCAACAAACATGCCCTTAGTTTTAAAAAATTATTAAGGTTCAGTACAAATCCCTTCTGTCATTAGGATCTCAGGGAGAAGTTATTGATCCTAGATGAAAGAACTGATCTAGTAGGTAGAACAAATCCATATTTGATTAAAAATTTGTAGTATGAACTCCAATGAAATTTTCTTCAATGACTATTTGGTTTTTTCAGTTGTTTTCTATATTCCGATATATCTAGCAATAAACTGAACAGAGTGGTAGAAAGGAATTTTTATAATCGACCCTAAATTTATTAATAATAAGGCTTGTATTCCGTTGTGGTAAAGTATCCTTTCCCCCCGACATCTCATCAACTTCGGTGAGAGTATCACATGTGCAGAGACTTATATATGCATTTCTAATTGTCAGTTTGGACCAACATCCTGATCCAAGGATGCACAGACATCTTTTTTTAGGTTTTCAATGTGTTACAGACTACAGAAATAGTTGAATATTGAATGTACAAAATGGGCAGTTAACTCAATTGAATAGTTAACGGAAAGAAACTGTTTGGTTATACTACTGGTATACAGGCATGGCGTCCCTCCACTTCCGTTTGACATAGATGCATTTATGTAGTTGTGAGATCAGAACGCTCTACAGGTATAATTTTATATTATCGACATCATCAAGTTCTCGACTTTTAAAGTACTTGTATCCCTCGATCTGAACTGGTTTCAGCTGGATGAGCCACCAGAAATATCTGTATGTTATCGGTTCAGCATTTTCTGCCCTTCATACTAGGGGATGTTGTAATCCTCCCAGGCGGTGTCATGAGGATCTCAGTGCCGTGTCAATCTATTTAGCGACGATGATAAGGTTTGCTTAAGCAAAGCTTTCTTATGAGTGAGTAAAGACTTACTTCCAAGAGAGTTCCCGAGTTAAAAACTTTTGAGTGGGAAGTTTGGAGTGCCCGTGGCTGAGAGAACATCTTTATGCTCAAATTAACTTGATGCAGCCATCTGATTCTGTGTATTTTATGAGATATTTTGTTTGAAAGATAATCTATCCTCTTCCTCCTCACCCTAAAAATCTTGCAGATGACCACTAGTAGAGGTCTTTTCTTACCGGATAAAACCTCATGGAACGGTCACTCAGCCGCTGAAAATGCTCTATGGGTCACTGTTATACGTCACTTGAAATTCAATAACAAATTTTTTTTTTTTATTTACCTCTTTGTTTTAACAAATTGTACATACATTAATAGTAAAAAAGGGACTAAAATGAAGGGGAAAAAAGTTGATGGATCGAAACAATTACTTTGAAATTCTTAGTTTTGTAAGATGAAAGACATTTCCCAATTTGATGAGAGATTTCACTTTCAACTTTAACTATTGAGATGTAAATTTCTTTTATACTCGAGACAAGACGACAGACAAACATCTTAACTATAACCCTAAACTCTTTTTCTTCAATATATCATTTAGCATTGCCCTATTTGACATTAATTGTCTATTTCTATTTTTCTTTTCGGTCAAAGGGTATCCTTCCATTTATATGCCCTGTTTGGTTCAACTTAAAAAGTAAAATAAAATTTAAGTCAAAGCAACAAATTAACTATAACCACACATTTCATAGAATCACAACTTTTCAACCACATGTTCCGTGAACTTCTATCAAATTTACCAAGTTTCGATTTTTATGTAAACCGAACACGGGTGATACCTTTCATTCCCAATTTCTCTCTCTTTTTTTATTCCAAGATAAAAAATTTGAGAACTGTAAATAACATTACATTCATTTCAGTCCATACTGAATATTCCATTACATTCCGATAAACCCAAAACAAGGGAGTAACATATGTTTGAGCCCCATTTTTTTTAACTATGATACATTTTGAAATAGTAGATTAATAAGGAGAGAGTGATAGGTTGAAAGGCCATAGGCATAGCAGCCATGGCAGTGCTCTGAGTAAAAGAGAAGCCTTTGGAATTGAATTGAAGAACAACGGGAAGACAGATTTTCTCACTACTCAGCTCTTAAAACGACACCACTCCACCGTGTTCATTTTTGGATTATCTTCAAATTGTTAACAAAAAGATAAGTTTTTTGCGCAGAATGTGGAATTATTCATAAATACCTGAAAATTGGTATTCCACTTATAAGTAAAATAATAAAAACTTGCCATTGAAGTAAAATAATAATAATAATAATAAGCTTAAAGAAATGAGCTCAATGTGCCTTTGTACGGCATAAATGCAATGCGGCTCGTTCAATTTTTTTGTGTAGAGTTGTATTTGATTACTCATCTTCAATTTTGCCTAATCAAATAAATAAATTTTGAGTCGTTCGCAAATCTGTTCACTCATTTATCATCCAATTTCGATTTGTTTACCAATATGATCATTTTGTATATTACCCAGCTAGTTTAACTTACACAATATTCTTATCTAATTGAAAGTAAATGTATATGTTCACATCATACAATAATATCATCATCCATCTTGAAAAATACTTTTTTAAAAATTGTATAAACTAAGTCCATGTTTGGCCCTATTATCCAAAAATTTATTCTTTTTATCTTATTTTCAGTGACACAATCTTCAATAATATAATATGACACGTGAACCAAAAACTTTTCATTCTTTTTCAGTCGCATATTTTTCAAAAACAATAATCTTCCAAAAATTATAATTTGAAATAATGTGGACCAAACCAGCTAAGCATGTCAACAATCCATTGGTTTTAATGTCCATGTCTGCATACCTAATGCAAATTGACGATAGTAGACAAAGTGGCTAGATTTGTAAGTAAAATTGAACTTGGATTAGTTGATCGTACCCAATTGAAGATGATTACAAAATGTACAACTTTGCTCAAAGTTGAGTGACCTACAATGCATCTAACACGTCATATTACACTTATAAAAACAGGGTTGTTGAGTATTTATGATAAAGCATATTATCACCACCATTTTCTTTGTTAAAGGTTGAACCTCAACGTTGAGGGTCCCGTCTCTAGAGCATTGTGGATGAGATAAATCGAGTGATGTGCCTCAACAGGTCAGAGTACAAGCAGGGCAGACGCAAAAGTTTGAAGTTATGGGGGCACAATCGAACTTGTAAAGAAGTTGTGAGACTTAACAATGGAAAATTTATGTCCAAAAAAATCATACCACATGTAATTTTGCATCCGAAAATTTACATGATATATGACTTTTTCAGATGTAAAATTTCAAAAAAATTTGATGTCATATTTTATATAAAATTTTGTAATAAGATAATGAAAATTACATTGAGAAATTTGTATCGAAAAAATAATAAATGCTAATGAAATAATTGAATTTTTTTTTTTAAAAAGTACTAATAATAAGAAATTGGACGTATTTATTTAATATTCACGTTTAACATATTTTTAATTATTTTCGATATTTGTTTAGATTATTCGATATGGCCATAATGTAGTTCTCGAAATAAGTTTTAAGATGACATAAGCAATTTGTAAATTCGATTAGCGTATGATCGTCGAATTTTTTTTTAAATTAGCATGTTATCGAAATTCAAATTTATTATGATTTTGCTCATATTTAGTAAAGATTAAAATTAATTTTTTAGTAAATTTTGATAAAAGTTAAATAGTTATGGATTCCATGAAATATGGTATTAAAATTAATTACTAATTTTGATTTATATTAAAATTTCAATTTCAATTAATACCAAACTTGATTTTATTAAAAAAAAAATCTCAAATGTTGGGGGCAAATGCCCCCTGGGGGTCCGCCCATGGGTACAAAAACTGTCACACTGATACTCACAAAGAGTCCAAGTAATCGAATTATCACACTGCGGTTGCCAACTCAGCAGAGACTACCATACTCCTATCATTTGCACCACTGAGATATGCCTTGAATGACAACCATGCACCATTATCTAATTGCACAAGTCTTCAATCTTTACTTAATGTTTCACTTATGCCTTTATCGTCGAATTCTTATTTTCCATATTCAGGCATTATGAGCTTAAGCGAGCATAGACAAGGCTTATACGTTAAAAAAAAAAACGTTTTATTATTTTAAATATTATTTTACATTTTTAATCATTTTAAAAATATTTAATAATTAAAATAATATATATCAAACACCTAAAATAATAAAATACTGTATTTACTTAATAATTCCAACAATTAGTCAATTATACAATTTTCAAGTTTTCGAAATGCATAAATTAAAATATTTTTCTTAGTTTCGATTTTCCACTAGATAAGTCCAACTTAATAGATTGGGTAATTAGCACATAACGTTCCCACTTTTCACTATTATTGTAGAAAATGTCTATACCTTTTATTTTTTATTATTTTCACCACTATATTCACATTTCGTTGCGCAAAAGGTCATTTACATCCATTTTCTCATTTAAAAATTGTGAAATGACAAATATATCATTCTCTTTAAATAAAACAAAAAGAAAAAGAGAAAAATATTTCCAACCGTAGTCCCAATTTAAAAAAAAAACATAAATGAGAACCTAATAAATTATTAAAAGGATAATTAATACATAATGTCCCATTTTTCTATTATTGTGAAAAATGTCCATACCTTTTATTTTTTTGAACATTTTCACTCTTAATTACATATTTAATTGTACAAACTATCATGTCTATTCATTTTCATCCAATTTTTCAATAAAGAGTTACGAAATGACGAATATACCATCTCATTTAAAAAAAAATTAAAGAATTAATTGCAATCTTAATCCCAATTTTTTTTTCGAAAATGCAAATGATCCTAAATATATTATTGAAAAATTATAAATTATTTTTTTTAAAAAAAAAAGTGCAAACGAACCCCAAATAAATTATTAGAAAATTAGAAATTAGTTTTTTTTTAAATAAAAAAATTGCAAACGAGTCCAAAATAAATTATTACAAATTAGAAATTAATTTCATTTCTTTTTTAAAAAAAAAATGCAAACGAGTCCGAAATAAATTATTAAAATAGGAGGGTATATTTATCATTTCACAGCTATTTATTGAGAAAATGGATGAAAATGATGGTTTGCACAATTAAAGGTATAAATAAAGGTGAAAATGTCAAAAAAAATGAAAGATATTAACGTTTTCCATAATAATACTGAAAGATAGGGACATTATGTACTAATTATCATTATCATTTTCTTTTTATTTTATTTTAAAGAGAAGAGTATATTTGTCATTTAACAATTTTTAAATGAGAAAATGGATGAAAATGACATTTTGCGCAATGAAATGTAAAAATTAGGGTGAAAATATCAAAAAATGAAAGGTAGAGACGTTTTCACAATAATAGTGAGAAGTGAGACGTTATGTGCTAATTACCTAATAGATTTATAGGAATTTCATACATATTTTTGGAGTTTACAACAAAATAATGAGTTTCAAGATCGTAATTATATAATGTAGATAATATCAAAACTTAAATCTTATTTAACTATTTAGATAAAATCATTTTTAACTTTTGTACAGATAAAATCTTTTAAAAACTTGATATTAAACTCAAATGAATTTTTTTTTGAAATAAATAAATTAATAAGATAAAGTCCAATAAAAGACTATTTAAAAAAGGAAAAAATAAAAAAAACAATTTAATAAAGAGCGCTTAATGAAGAAAATTCAGCCGTTTAAGAATTGAAAAAAAAACATCTAGGTGGGAAGCTAGGCGTTTTGCCCGAACTTCGACGCCTAGGCGCTCTTATGCAAGCTATTTAGAACACTGCTAATTAGCACAATAGTTTTCGATGAAGGTTTCTGTACAAATATTTTATAATATTTTTGCATCTATATTTTTACTATTTAAAAGTACGAGGGGCAAATAATCTTTTACATCCTCCCAAAGAACATTTTGGATAGAATTGAAAATACGAGGGACATATAAATCTTTTACATCCTTCTGATGGATAATATTTGCTGATTAATGCGAAATTGAAGATAAGAAAACAATGAAAAAAAAGTTGACATAGAAGTGCGATAATAAGCAGATGCGAAGATTAAAAGTGCGACACTAAGCAAAAAGTACGAATATAATCACTCATAATTATACGGTACGACCAGGGGCTGACCTGGGGGGGGGGGGTCCTGAAGGGCACGTGCCCCCAACTTTTGATTTTTTTTTTTTAAAATCACATTTGATATCAATTGAAATCTAAATTTTAATTTAAATCAAAACTAACAATTAATTTTGATAACATATTTCATGAAATC
>CAIGRP010123140.1:0-11846 GCA_903798385.1 Fraxinus cuspidata | reverse complement strand
AGAAGACCAAAAGAAGAAGAAAAACTCTTTATTACCGAAAATATAATTGAATAATACATTTTGTTAGCTAAAGTGCGAATTTGGTCAATTTTAATAGAAATTAAACATAAAATAGTCAAAATTCCTATCAATTAAAATGATAAAATAATTTTGAAAAATAATCTTAACCATTAATTTAAATTAATCTAATGATTTTGATCTTTTAATTTTCACCAAACCGGAGCATAATTATCTATAATATATTAAATATCACATCAAGTGAGAATTATTTTATGGACGATTAAGACCTTACTATAATCAATTATTTTAATANATCAATTAAAATGATAAAATAATTTTGAAAAATAATCTTAACCATTAATTTAAATTAATCTAATGATTTTGATCTTTTAATTTTCACCAAACCGGAGCATAATTATCTATAATATATTAAATATCACATCAAGTGAGAATTATTTTATGGACGATTATGACCTTGCTATAATCAATTATTTTAATAATATCTTATTTTTCGTTTTTTCAATATGTATTTAATTTACAAACTATAATAAATACTATAATTAATTTTCAATTAATTAACATTCATGTTCATTTAATTAATATTAATTAAACTTTCACTTTCACACGTTCATGTCCATGTCTCTGTTATTAATTCGCAATTAATTTACATTAACATTCACATTCACATTCATTTAATTAATATTAATTAAAATTTCAAATTCAAAGATGCAGTTCATTATTCACGTTCATGTATTCTAATTAGCATCTGATTTCACTTATAGAAATTAAATTATATTTAATTAATATAAATGATTTAACATTTATAGTCACGTATATATTCTTTGGTATTAATTCCAAATTAATTAACATTCACATTAATTCATATATCATATTTGACATTCATCTTCATTTATACATTAATTGTAATTCTAATACTCACATTCAAATATGCATTTCACTATTTACATGATGTATAATAATTAACATGTGTTCTCAAGAATTTGCATTTCTCTTATATACAGATCAAAAGAGTAAATGAAATATCACATATTACTTTCACGACACTTATAAAATATTTTTCGAATAACATGTAGTACACGTTTACTTTGACCAGTAAACATAAACAAGCTTTAGTTGAAATAAACTATCCTCCACTAATTTCCCGACTCTGCTCGATTCAGGACTTCCAATACACACCATGCGCATGTTAGCACTCTCACGTCAAATTGTGGGCCAAAGATGAAATGGCAAAAAAAATTATTAAAAAACAAAACAAGATGACCGTCCTCCTTACTATTCTCAGTTTCTGCTCGCTGCCTTGAAACTTTAGTTTGACAAGAAACCCTTCAATTTTTCATCTGCTTCTAGCTATCATTCTTCCCCAGTTTCCATAAAATGTAAGTGATTGATCTGTTTAGGTGAACCGTTTCTTCAAATGTTAGTATTTTCTCTTTCTGGGTAATATTTTCGTTGTTGGATTTTAATTCCCGGGAATTGATGATACTTTAAAATTTGATCTTTATTCTCAAAATCATGTTAATTCGTGTTCTATAGTGGGGAAATCAACATGCACGTCTTTTTCGAGTTGAAATAATTAATGGTTTATTTTTTTTTTTTCACTGTGAATTTTGGGTTCGGTGATAGCGATGGATGTAGCAGAAGAAAGCAATTCTAACACCCCACCTCCAAAAAGGTCTTCGGCTAGTAGTTACATGGGTAATCTCTCTTCACACGTAAATTTTCACGCATGTTCATGCATATGTATCATTTTTGAAAGAATATATCATTTAGGCTTCTCTTTTATTTTGTTATGTTAGATTTTTAGATATAGAAATACGATATAAGATCTTGGATTTTCATGTTAATCACAATCAATATTGCGGAATATAAAATAATAGATGCATACCTGAATCCATCATTTGAATCATTTATTCTCACGAGAGTAGGATCAGCCTAACAACTTTACCTCAACGGCCAATCACGATAGTTAGAGGCACAAAAATAATTGTTGTAGGCATGAACCCTAATGTTTCTCATTGCTTTTATAGGTATCCCACCATAAAGAAAACCAAAAAGACTTTTAATGCATCGACTTTTAATTTAAACTAACTCTTAATATTAAGTAGATTAGTAATGATCCATAACCATTTAATTAGGCGTTATAGGGTTTAATACTATTCTTACATGTTGTTCATGTTGATTTTTTTGAGAGAGGAAATTATGTTGTTGGACTATTGATTTAACTATTTTTTGTTGATTTTTGGTAGTTTTAGAAACAAAATTAATTTTTGGTAGTTTTAGAAACAAAATTAATTCTACTGGCACTTTGAAAACTGAACCAGGTACCAACCGGCAACCACAATAAGGGAAAGGGTCAAGAGTTCATGGTATGGTAAAAAGAATTAACTAAATAAAACTTGGTGAACTCCCTGTTTTTGAATGAACTAGCCTGTTGAGTGATATTTTAACAATTTATTTTCAGTTTTACCCCTTAATCAGGCTCAATTCAAGTGTCAATTTCCGGTTTGAGCCAATCCAGTCCAGTTTTGACAACATTAATATATACTCGTAGATTATGATTTCGTTTTGACAATTTGTTATTTGCTACTTATCTTTTCAATGGTTGTTTGCAAGTTAGAGTTTTAATTTTTCTAAATTTGTTATATTGTATATTTGCATATGTTTGTTTTTGTTAAGTTTTGCTTATGTCTCATCCCTGACTTTTTTTTTTCCTTTCATTTCTTTAAGTTATATTATTCATTTGTCTTGAGGTTTATGCCTCAAACTGTTTTGAGGCTTATGCCTTGCCTAACGAGGTGAAATGACTTGGTACCAGATCGAGTCTTTAAATTTATACTTGGTTGTGTTTTTTCACTTGCAAGAGAATTGGTTCTATTTAACTCAGAGGTTTTTGTAATTATGTTCTCTTATTATTGTGATATCACTCGCAAAGCATCTCCCTTGCCTTTTGAGTTGGTGTAGTACGTCTGTTGCATGATCTAAGGCATTGCTCATTATAAAAATGCTAAATGGGAAAGCCTGCAGGGTTGAAAACCATTTATTTTTTTAACTGAAAGAAAAAGATTTTTTCTTTCTCTTGAATTTGGAATATACAAACAAGATTATCATATCATACACAACTTTAGCTCTCATACAGATGAAACTTGTTTTGCTACTTTCTGCATTTTCTGTTATTTTATGATTTTAAAAATTTGTGGTACATTTTACATTCTAACTTTGTATTTCTGGGTTTTCTTTCTTTTGTGTTTCTATTCTCAACGTTTTACTCATTAGTTTAAACCTATTAAGATCTATCCTAGATTTCGTGTTCAATATTTCACTTTGTCTTCTAATTTAAACCTATTAAAATCTATCCTAGACTTCGTGATCAATATTCCACTTTGTCTTCTTATTCATTCCTTAGCCCATGAATGGTTTGTTGATATAAAGCAGAGATCATGCTCTCAAGAGTTGTTCCGTTTTCCTCATCGAAGTACAAAATCCATATAATTAAATCCATCCTTATATTCATTGGATTTGAATTTGGAAATGACAGGATCGCATTGCAGGAGGAGGAAACTGACATATACAGATGAAGGAAGCTCAATGGATGTAGAACCATTCGATCCATTCTCAATAAACTATTTGGCAGAAGAGTTAGATTCTGGCAAATATGGAAACCTTACTGAAGATATTCGCAACCTTCTCTTGAGGAGGAGGCAGTCATTAGATGCTAGGTATGCAAAAGATAATGCACTTCCTTGTAATTGTTCAGTTGTGAAGAATAAACAGACGTCAAAGGCAGCTGGACTAGCTCCTACCAATGTCATTGACGTGGAGGATGATGATGACGATGATGGAAGTAGACCTGTTGTTGTCAAACAATTTGTTTCGGCTGGACGGCAAGTCTCGTCAACTAGGCATGGTATTCTTCATTTGGAAGATGAAGATGAAATTAGCAAGAAGCTTTTATGTCCCCACCAAGAAGTTGACTTGATGAAGCCCAATTGCAACCTTCTTATGGAGGACTTTATGGTAAGGAAATTCTAGATTTGGTGGTTAATAGAGGTCTGGTAAATTTTTAAAATAATTAACTGTATTCATGTAACCTTATTACCTATAGTCATTCAAAAATTTATCTGTAAAGATCAATGAGTTTTGCGTCTAGACATAGTAGACACAGAAAAATTAGGGGAAAGTCCACTCATTTATTTTTGAGTTGATGATTACAAAATAAGTTAAGACTTTCTATATCCAGAGTTTTATGAATAATGATCATTGTATGTGGAAATGTAGCTTATGATCCATTTTATATTAAATGAAAAAAAGAAAAAAACAATTACTGTGAGACTTGCTTAACACTTTCATTTAAGTCAGTAAAGTTTAGACAGGATAAATATGTACAATTACTCTTTCGACCATCTGTTTGTGAGCGTCACCTGTCTCCCTAAATGAATTTGAATATTTACTAAAACATTACCTGTATGTTTTAGGCTAGAAGTTACCATTTAAGTTTAGTGACAAATTTAGATTTATCTAAATGTTAGATGAGTGACACTAAGTATAGAAACAAATATCTAAACCCCCAAGTAGTTTCTATTTTAGAAGATTTAATGGGAAAAAATAGATTAAATCAGTTAAAGATGTATTTCTAACTAAAAGTTATTACATTGTAATTCCTTTTGTATGCTTTTTTTGCCGTTCTGAGAAGTTATACTCCCTTCGTTCCATAAAAATAATTTTATTTCTTTTTTCACATAGATTAAGAAAATTTAGTTAATATAGTTGAAATAATAAATTTTACTATAATTTTTCATAATATATCCCTACATTAATACAATCAATATTCAAGGTAATTAAATTATATTTGTGGTAACAAAGTACATTAAGTATGTTATATTGGGAAACTAATATATTAACTACACTTTTTAATAAGAAATAGGACTATAATTTGGGACATATGAAAAGGGAAAATAGGACTATCTTTATGGGATGGAGGGAGTATTATGTTTTTGGGTCGATCACTTGTTGTTAAAGAGAAAATTCAATGGGAGTCAATGGGCACGTGCGCTTTTGCTTTGTTATGTAACAATCTATTAATTTTAATGCCTAGTGATTTTCACGGATTTTTGTCATTTCTTCCTTTTTTAAATGAAAAGATCTTGTCCTCCAAATACCTAGGACGCTGAGAGGCTCAGCGGGGTCAGTTGACCAACGTGGACTATATGTAGCTGTGCTCAAGATTTTTCTCTTCTGATTTTTTTCTGTCCTAATCTTACATTTTCGTGTATATTTTAAACATGTAATGTACGGTTCATATCACATACTCTTTACTTGTTGAAAGATTAATCAATTTTTTTGGTGGTGGTGGCGGCGGCAGCAGCGGAGGGGAGCGTGGGTGTGGAAGTTATATCTATTACATGTTCCTTTTGTAGGCAAAAGAATAAATAAATCCTGCTTTGTATGATACTCCATTTTGTTAAATAATGGCATTGTCCTTTAGATGGTAAAGTAACACTCACTTGCAGGAACATGATGATGATGAAGGTCAAACTTCAAGAGGAGACGCTCATCTTACTAATGAAAATGAAATGGTTAATGACATTGTTCCACATGTTGGCATAGAGGATGACTTGCAAATGGTGGAAGGGGATAGACATTCAGCCGCCTATTCTGATGATCTGAATGGCATTTGGAATGAGATGACAGTGGCATTAGAGTGTTCAGAGGTACGCTAAGTCTACTTTCATTATATTCGACCAAATAATATTATTAGCATTATAAATTGATCTATACTTCTTCAAACGGTGCTTGACTTGTATCTCTGTTAGTTCTAGATCCATGTATGACTTTTGGTGTCTGTTACCTGTGCGGAACTTTCTAGCTATCCAATAAGAATTTTCATTTCTTTAATTTGCTATTTCATCAAATCTGAACACCAATATATTATGCTTCCTATATTGAGCCAATGATTCAATAACCTCTTTAAGGCATGTTTGGTAGTAAAGAAGCTAAAAAATTGTCAATTGTAGTGTCCAATCTTGTCTGTTACTGCATACTGAACGTGTTCTTAAAATATTCTTTTGTATTCTGGAAGCCTGTTGTAAGTAATCCATTTGTATTCGTTGACTGCTTGATTGTTATGAAGCTCCTTCATCATTAACTTGCTCCTTTCATGTGCTAGAATCCTGCTGCAGAGTCTCTAACAGATGAAAATGAAGCTGAGATCAGAGAAGACTGTGAACATTCCTTTATTCTAAAAGATGATATTGGTGAGGTTTGTCGCATTTGCGGAATCATTTGGAGAAGCATCGAAACCATAATTGAGTATAATTTCTCAAAGGTGTGGCTTTTCCTTTTTCTGCATATATTAGCTTTCTAGTTATCATATGAAGTTTGGGAGTAGATATACCTCTTCCATAATTACTGTATTCGGTGAAATATTTGTTTTTATTACAATGATGCACCTATGGGTTGTGGGTCACTATTTCTTTTTCTGGCTTTATAGACCTTTAATTTTTTGTATTTTTACATTTTCCACATTAAGTTCGTTATAAATTCAAATTGGCTATGACCAATAGTTTGCTTATCTGCTTTTACTTTGGAATATAGTGGCATAGCTTACTTTACTTCCCTCAATCAAAACGCCAAGAAGCACCAATCTGGATGCCATTTATTCTTTTGGAACTTTTTTTTATCAAATTAGCACGGTTGCAAAAGATATCTTTCATGTAGATTCTTTGGTCAAATACTAAAGGACAAAGAATATTCCTCTCCTTCTCCTTCTCCTTCTCCTTCTCCTTCTCCTTCTCATGTAGATTTGATTCGATAGATTTTCTCTTCTTTGATTTATATTCAGGGTGCAAAGAGTACAAAAACTAATAGATACGAAGGACGAACTACTGAAGACTGGGATCAAATGGGAATCCTTCCTGATGAGTTAGAACCATCTGCTACAGGTTTCTCGGTTGCTGAAATTTACCCACATCCACGGCACAAAAGGGAGATGAAGCCCCATCAAGTTGAGGGCTTCAATTTTCTTGTAAGCAATCTGGTGACGGATAATCCAGGAGGTTGTATCATGGCTCATGCACCTGGTTCTGGAAAAACCTTCATGATAATTAGTTTCCTTCAGAGTTTCATGGCCAAATATCCATTTGCAAGACCACTTGTCGTACTGCCAAGGGGCGTCTTGGCAACCTGGAAGAAAGAGTTCCTTAGATGGCAAGTGGAATGTTGGCCTCTATATGACTTCTACTCCGTTAAAGCAGACAGTAGATCTCAGCAACTACAAGTTTTAAGTGATTGGGCAAAAGAGAGGAGCATTTTGTTCTTGGGGTATAAGCAGTTCTCTTCCATAGTGTGTGATAGTGGTACTGGCAAAGCTGCTATATCTTGTCAAGAGATATTGCTGACAGTTCCGACTATTCTAATTCTAGATGAAGGTCACACTCCAAGAAACCAGGACACAGATATTTTGACCTCCCTTGAGAGGGTCCAGACTCCAAGAAAGGTGGTGCTCTCTGGAACACTGTACCAGAACCATGTCAAAGAAGTTTTCAATATTCTGAATCTTGTCCGTACTAGGTTTCTGAAATTGGAGACTTCTAAAGAAATAAAGAGACGAATCTTGAGCAGGGCAGAAATTTCAAGAACAAGAAACTTACTGAAAAGTGGCACAGAAAATGATTTCTATGATTTAATAGAGCACACATTGTTAAAAGATGATAACTATAAGAGGAAGGTGACTGTAATACAAGATCTACGGGAAATGACAAGAAAAGTATTACACTATTACAAGGGAGACAACTTGGATGAACTTCCAGGTCTTGTTGATTTCTCTGTCTTTCTTCAGCTCAGCCCCAAGCAACAGACTGAAGTTGAAGAGCTAAGAAACTTTGGCCAAAAATTCAAAATAAATGCAGAAGGGAGTGCGGTATATGTTCACCCACGGTTGAAGAATTTCTTGAAGAATTCTGGGGTTAGAGACAGAGTTGATGAGGGGAAAATTGATTTAATTTTGAAGAAACTTGATTTGAGAGAAGGTGTAAAGGCTAAATTCTATATGAATCTACTCCAGCTCTGTGAATCTAGTGGTGAGAAGCTGTTGGTCTTCAGTCAGTATCTCCTTCCTCTAAGATTCTTGGAGAGACTTAGTGAAAAAGTGAAGGGTTATAGGCTTGGCAAGGAAATGTTCATGATAACTGGTGATTCAAATGATGAGACGCGGGAGATTTACATGGAGAGATTCAACAATTCATCAGATGCTCGCGTGTTCTTTGGTTCGATCAAAGCCTGTGGAGAAGGGATATCTCTTATAGGGGCTTCACGTATTATTATATTGGATGTTCATTTGAACCCATCAGTAACCCGCCAAGCAATAGGACGTGCATTTCGACCTGGCCAGGTGAAAAAGGTATATGCATACAGATTGGTTGCTTCCAACTCACCAGAAGAGGATGACCACATTACATGCTTTAAGAAGGAATCCATCGCAAAGATGTGGTTTGAATGGGATGAATACAATGGCTGCCGAAGTTTTGAAATGGAGACTGTAAATGTGAAGGATTGTGGCGATTTGTTTTTGGAAACTGCTCAAATGAATGAAGATGTAATTGCTGTCTTCAAAAGGTAAGTAAACTTTGTTTTCTTGAATGCGTGCATTTTGTATCCACTTCTGAATCTGCTTTCACACCTTTTCAGGTAAATGGTGACAATTCTAAGGCTCGTCAGGTAATAGTCTAGTTGTTCATGTTTTCTTTGCTACAAAACTTGTCGAATTGATCTGGGGAAGGTAGAAATCATGAACCATTAAAGGTTGCAGTTTACCTGTAAACATGATCTGGCTATTTTTACGTAATATTTCTGTGAAGGACAATATTAGAACCAGTTCTACTCAGTCAGTTGAAAATAGATTCATGATTTAAAATTATTAATAAGAAAAAGGTGCGAGTTCAAGATGCCCAAGAAATGAAGTCACAATGTAGTTAATCTACCATGGTAGGCTGGTTAGTAGGTCTTCTTGAGATCATGTCTCATTTGATTGCTACATAATTGTAAGGATGATGATCTATCTGATGAGTCATATTTTTGTCATCCTTAAAATATTAATTTTAAATAGTTGAATTAATGGTAAGAGCGATATTCTCTCTGTGATTCTAGTTTTACAAAAAAAATGTTTTTGTTGATTTTAGATAATCTTAGCTGTAACATGTATTAGTATTTTTTTTTTTTTTTTCTTTTTTGGAGGGGATTAACCTGGTAACATTTGCTACATGAATAAATAACACAAGCAATGGTTATTCTGCAGTGAGAGAAGGAAAGTCTGATGGTGAAGCATACACATTGTAGTCTATAATAGATAGCAGAAACGCATTTTTCTCCGTCTCTTGCTTCATTGAATAGTTTTATCACAGATAAAGGCTTACTTGGCTAATAGTCAATAACAATTCTCTTACTTCAGTTTCTACATCTTTGAATTTGCTTGTTTTGTTCTGTGAAGCAGGCTGGACATGATCTAAAGCAGATGCTATAGCTACAAACTTCAGATAATATATTTTCAGAAGAGATAATATGAAGTTGCGTACTGATTTTTCTGGTGCCATTTATCGGTTGAGATTACTTGTGATTTATATGTACAATCTTGAAGTTGAGATGAGACGGGGATATCTATTGTGGACTGGGAAAGGAATTTCGTTTATTTGTGCTGTTTATCGTATGTGAAAGATCATTCGGCTAATAAATAAGCTGGTAGTCATTGGTGAACTACAGTGATTGAGGGTTGTGTGATTTGAATGTTGTAGATAAATCATGTTTTATTTGTGTGCAAATGTGGAAGTTGAATCGGTCTTTATGAGTTAGTAGTGGAAGGATATTGTGTAATTTGATAGCCATATAGACAATTTGCCTGATGAATATATCCTTAAACACTGCTAATGTTCTATGGAAGAAACCTTAGCATTTACAAAATCATGCAAAAGACTGGAGGGGAGAAAATGATGCTGCCCCGTGTGGGTCCCGGTAGACGAACGCTCCTCATTGTAGACATCATTGCCTCTAATAGTGAAATATCTATGTTGAGACTTGAGTGTCATCGGACATTGGTAGGCTACTGCCTTCAAAATGCTGCAATCCTAATGTAAGTGATAACTCATTCCCAATTCCAAATCTTTCCATTTCTGACAAATGGTATGCAGCAGCTTCTGCTTCTGTAAATCTATCAGTTCCATAATTTGAACGGAATATTTTATCTTGGATAATCCATGGAAGTCCTTCGATACCGAGTTATTTCCTCTATTTTGTATACATTCTCAGGTTCTATAGGAGTCGTGTTTTGCAAAATGTGATTGGATTTCGACACTACCATTTCAAACTCAATATCTCTGTGCTACAACATTTGATTAGGAATTCAGAACCCGACTACAAGTAAGACTAATACGTAGAAAAAAAAAATTTACACAAAAAAAAGTGTTTTTACAAGGAAAAAAAATTAACGGCCGGGGACTAAATCCGTCCACAGGGAAGTTGCGTCACCAATCTCTTCTTTATACATCTCGGCAAGGCCGGGCAGTGGCAATATTGCAATATTCGTCCCAACCCATTCTCACAATAAGAAGTTGATCTTCATCATTCCAAAAGGATTAAATTAGTCCCAAACTTCAAATATTGTTGCACGATTATACCTTAATGATAGAAGCTTACTAAATTTTGTTAAATCACATGTGATACCACGCACGTCTTTTTGAGAATTTAGTGTTCATAATTGTAAACTGAGATGTATGTTAATGAGGACAAGATGATAATTTAATGAAAATTCAACAATTTTCATCATGAAGATTAAGTCTCCGTTTGGGTTGGATAAAAATTAGATTTTAATAGATTTTGATAAAAGTGGTATGTAGTTAAAAAGTTAATAAAAGTTGTGAATTTCATGAAATGTATAAAAATAAGTTTACAGAAAAAGTAAATCTTAAATAAGATGATCAAACAATAGAGGTGGGCAAAAAAATCGAAAAATCGATCAAACCAACCAAACCAATCGATTCGGGTCGGTTTGAGTTGGTTTGAATCAAGAAATTGGCCTGGTTCTAATAATTTTAACCATGAAAAAAGTCAAGTCATATTGGTTACGGTTTAAGCAACCAACTCATTATTTAACTGATCCAATCGGCTAATACATTTGTTTATTTTAAAATTCATATTTTTTAACATAAATATAAATCTTTCTCATATTTTTTAACATAAATATAAATCTTTCTCAAATAGTTTATGGGAACAATACATAATTCAGGTTTTCAGTAAACACTATTTCAAAATTAAGAATATAAGTTTTAAATTTCAAAAATCAGGTTTTCATTAAAATTTATTTATGATTTAATTAATTAATTATATATTTTATTAATAAATATATAAAGGTCACAGATATATGAAATTTGGTCACAATTCAAAAAATTTATTTCAAAAAATTTATAGGTCACAGTTAATTTATCGGTCACAAATTAAAAATTAAAAGTCACAATTCGTTCATCGGTTACAAATCACGAAATTTATAAGTCACACAACTTATTTTATGGTCACAAAATATCAAATTTTAGGTCACATATTACTTTTATTGGTATGTCACACAGTATTTATTGGTCACAATTTATTCTTTATTGGTCACACGCCAATCAATTTATTAGTCACAATCAACAAATCACTTGTGACCACCACCAACACAACACCACCGTCGTGTCCGCCGCCAACACCAACACCACACAAACGCACCACCACCCGCCAACACCAACACCACCATCACCACCACTTCCCGGCAACAAAATCGTCGTTTCAAACATCGCAGCCAACGT
>CAIGRP010123136.1:0-11922 GCA_903798385.1 Fraxinus cuspidata | reverse complement strand
ACCCATTTAATTTTGGTTAAAATTAAAATATTTCACAATAAAAGTGGTAATAATGGGATTCAAAATCGAGACTTCCTTTAAGAATATAGGAGCTCTAATCAGCTGAGCTAGAATAATTGTTTGAAAATAAAATAAATAACCATGTATAATTTAAAAAGTTTATTTATTGTCAACAAAAAAGAAAAATATTCTGACGGATCCAGCACGCGCAACCGTCGGGCTCGCCGGGTGCTGGGTCCTCCCCTTCTCTGTCGCATATATTGTCACCTACAGTTTCCATGCACATGTAAATTGTTTAGTTAGCAACTATAACATAATTGATCTTTAATAGGATAAAATATTTTTTAAATACTTTTATGACGTGGTGTAGCGACATTGTACACAACAAATTGTATGAAAGATCTATTATAGTATGAGTGAGTTAAGCAATTCCCATTGTTGGAGACAAAAGGGGACGAGTGGTAAAACTTGGAAACTAAATTGAAGTTCGTTGACCATCTAATCGAGGAAAATTAATTGAAATTTCACTAAAAGTTCATCGACCACTGATGAAAATTACCTTCAGGTGCACCACAAGAAAGCCAAATGGAGAAACGCCCGCTGATTTGTCATAATTCAAAGCTAGGTTGATCAATGGCGAAGGTTTTTCATCAATCGAGATTCTGAATAATTTCGTTCAAGAATTCTAGACGACTTATGTAAGATATAGGAAGAAACTTTTTCTACTTTCTACTTTTCAAATTCAAAACCCAAAAACTATAAAAGAACAAATTTAGAACCATCAACCGATTTCGAGCACACAGGCATATTAGTATCCACTCCATATGACATCTTCTATTAACCAGCCATGGACGTAGAATTCGTATGGCATTTGAAATTGTTGCCACACTACAGCTCTTCAGCATGGTTTCGACGAGTAGCACAGCAATCAGTAAATCTTTATCAATGTTTTAGAGACGAGGATTAAGACAAAAATGGCACTAGCAAAATTATGTGCAAGATATTTGCGTTGTTGTGTGGCCCAATTGTGTCACTTTGTCAAATCGTGTCTATCCATAATATTGTTACCAAATATTTATTATCATTCTTATTTAGTAGTGCGTGCCAATTTACCATATCAAGTACTAAAATGAAAAATAAAAATAAACATAGACAAGCAAATGGAAACACCTAAATCGTAGTCTTAGCTATTTGGTATCTGGTAAGGTAAATAATAAAGGCAAGATACAAATTATTGCCCTCACAAAAAGATAAAAAAACAGGGGATAGAATTATTGTTTTGCTTCTTATGGTAGTTTGTTGAATTATAAGACATTATCACTAGCATCTCCACCACCATTTGTCCCACACTGCTTGCACTACAGCCCAACATTGGCCATGAGGCCTTAGCAATTGAGGGCAACAAGCCACTCTGTGCATGTTTAATATTAAGATTTGAAATTTCATTTTAAAACGTTAACTTTGTAAAGAGGAGTAATTAAAATTCTTATATACTAATTACATATTTACGTATAAGCAATGTGAGATTTATTTTTTAACATGTCCATGTAAGATAGTGATTTGTTTGAGCACACCACTCTTGTATTCTATGTTCGTTTAAGTTTTTAGACGAATCAGATTGCTCATTCTAACTTAATGATTCTGATATCATATCAAGACATGATGTTCAATCTTAAAAAGCCAACTTTGTTTAGAGAAATAGTTTAAATCCTTATATGTTAGATAATATTAATCTTTTTGATATGAAATTTTAACATTCCTTTATAACATGGTCACTCGTTTGAGGATGCCAATTTTTAAATCATATCCTCATTTTTTAATAATAATTAGATTAAATACTCATTTGAGCTTAATGGATTCTGTACTATATTAAGGCATAGGGTTTTATTTTAAAATTTCAACTTTGTTAAGAGGAATAATTCAAACCTTATGTATTGGTTAATAATTTGTATGATGTTACTAAAAGTTGATAAAAGTTAATGAGTTCTCATAAAATATGTTATTAAAATAAGTTTAACTAGTTTTTTGGCAATTTTTTTTTTATCAAACAAACTTATTTTTGTCAATTAAGATTTATTCCTTCACATTTAGGATTTAGCACACAAAATTAGATACAACTTATCATATTATTAATAAATAAAATTTTTACCTGTTTTTCTTCTTAAATACTTTTTTCTTTGATGTGACTGATGTATGATTGATCCTGGTGGGGTAATTAATCTGAATGATCATTGGAAGAAAGTTATGACTTACGATTGATTATTTAATTTATCCATTAGGGATCAAAGGGAATATTGTTTTCATTAAACTTCTCTCCACTAATAGTTGAATAATTGTGCCGCGAGATGATCTGAATTTTTCATATTTCATGCACTTAACCAATTCTTGCTGGTATATACATGCATGTTTAATATATAAAATACTTGCTAATGATCTCATGCCCCATGCTGCCCGAGTGGTACCCAAGTGTACGGGAACACGATTAGTACCAGTTCATCTAAAAGTGTAAAGATTTTAAGATATGAAAGTTTAAATTGTTTTTAATATGGCCTCGTGAATATATCTAATTCACTTTCTTTCCATCGCAGCCTAACCCACCATGTACAATTTTCCATACACACTTTTCCCTCAATATAGGTGGGTTCAATACCATGTTGATCAACTATCTTATTTAAAAGTTTAAACTATTGTTTTATCAAACAAATAAATAAAACTATTAAAATAGACACTTTTATTCATTTAAACTGTTATCACCTCTTTCACTTGTAGGCTGGATTTATGTGATCATCACAAGCCTAGCACAAATATTTTTTCTTAAGCACGTAGGGTGAGAGTTGAACCGGAGACATTTGCCTGCTGTGACGAACCAGATCGTCTAAAAACTTAAAGTTGTTATTCAATTTACACGAAGAAAGGAACTAAGAAAGTATAAAGATAACCTTCTCTCTATAAAACAGCTTAGTGAAGAATATTTGTAGCAGTAGTGATGGACTGGTTAGAAAATTCAGCCATGAGATGAGCTGTGTTGCAAGGTATATCTTCAAGAAAATCTCTAAAACAAGCGTACGAATCGCCAATTTGGTGATCAATCAGCATTTGGCGAAGATCAGAAGCTTCTTCCTTGAGCCGTTCATTCTCTTGAACAACCCTATCCCGACTCTCCGATGCACGATTCAACTTCTCCATGAGAGTCTGATTCTGGGCTCTAAGACGCAAAACCTGAGCCCCTAGCTCATCAAGCTGCCTTTGCTTCCTCATCCTTGATCTTCGAGCAGATTCCCTGTTAGATAT
Source organism: Fraxinus cuspidata (assembly GCA_903798385.1). Taxonomy (NCBI): domain Eukaryota; kingdom Viridiplantae; phylum Streptophyta; class Magnoliopsida; order Lamiales; family Oleaceae; genus Fraxinus; species Fraxinus cuspidata. Next base: position 8,631 of record CAIGRP010123136.1, on the reverse strand, counting down.
CATTCTTCGTTGCTTTCTCTCGTCAATTATACTGATCTGATTATCATCAGCTTCATCAGAGGTTGAATTACTGCTAATATATGAGTAGGTTGGTTTGAACTCATGCACTGGAACAGATATATGACAGTTCTGTAAATTTGGTAAGTATCTGCTGAACTGAAATGCCGGCGAGTTGCCGAAATCAGCAGGGAAAAGTAAGGGGTTTTGAAGAGCAAATAAATCATTCATTTCTGAGGTTTCAGATGGAATCATGCAGGTTGATTATATTGATGGCTTCTTTCGCAGATAGAGTTGAGCTTTGTTGGAAGAGAGGATCCCTGCATGAGGAACTAGCCAGAATGGGTTTTTTATAAAGAAAAAATTGCTTATTTTGAAAGCCTGTCGCTCTCAAAATAAGTAACTTACTTATTTTTCAATTATGATCAACAAAAAATTCCTTGTTTTAAAATATAATTATATAACAATCAAACTTCTTATACTTAAGCCAAATAAGCTCATAATAAATCAAAATTATATGTAAACATTATTAAAATAAGCTATACATGTTAGGTCTTTAAAAACAAGAATACGACATGTACGTGAAATAGCCAGCACGTTGAAGATAAAATTAAATAAATAAGTAAGTTTGTTTTATATTCATTAATAATTTAAATTTTCAGACGAAGAGGTTAACAAAACTATGGACATAACTTCCCATTAACATTGAACCATGTACACTATGCCCTTGCTTGACGAGAATTAAAAGATTTTGAAAAAATTGACAAGATGAATGAATTTTACGCATATATATTAATGGATAATCCTCCAACATATAGTGCTTAAAAGTGGATCAGAAGTTTGTGATGATGGGATGCAATTGTAAATTGTATTAATTGTTATGCTTGATGACGAAATCTAGGTCATTAATACGTAAAGCTAAACATTATTAATTTTAATTAAGAGATAATAAGTATTAATTTTCTATTATATTCATAATTTGATGACTCAAAGGGCACTTAGCTTTTGGTTTAGAAGGGACCATCAAAATGTTATTATATGTATTGTTTACTTCATAATACCTATAAATTCTGCCGTACCCTAATAGGACAGTAGCGTGCTAATTTTGGATTGGGGAATTTACAAAAATGTCAATTCCACGCTCGTCAATTGAAAAGTATTTAATTTTGATAACTATTACAAGAATGGTCGAATTTGATACTAAATTGTCTATTATACTCTCAATGAAAAATGACATAAAATTTTTTTTTTTTCAATTTGTCATAAATTTCAAAAAGACCAAATATCTTCTATGAGAAACTACATTAATGCTGGTTAATATTGAATAGATTCATTTGCTTTTATTATCTATCAGGTATTGATCAAGAATTTTGGGAAACAAATGAAGAAGATGAAGTAGAAAGGCCTTAACAGTAAAAATAAGCATAGGCTTCCAATTCATATGAAAATCATATAATTTCATTTCGAAAAATATAATGTCATCCAAATTGGATGTTAATTAGGCTTTCCACAATTCTCGATAAAATGTAATTTTTCTTTGAAATCTTATTTTTGTTGATAAGTTGTGTTTAATAGTTGTTATTCTTGACATTTTATGACGTTCTCGACATTTTAAAAGCTGTTATCGATATTTGAACTATATTTATCTTAACACTTTACATTTTATTTGTTTAGAACGAGATTAAATTCTCTACATTTCATAACGTTCTTGACATTTTAAGTGTATTTCTCGACGTTTCATAAATGTTTTGTTTACTCACTTATAGTGAGAAGTGAGCATTTATTGCATGATTGACATTATACTTTTTAAAAATAAGTAGTATAGGTTATATGTCAAGTTATTATTGGTCAATATAATTTTTAATTATATAAATAATTTGTCTTCATTGTGGAATTCAAAATTGTTAATGAGGATATATTATAGTAAAATGGACAATGAAGAAATTTATGATATTTTTGCAAATGACTGTAAAAGTGGACATTTTTTGCACTTTCCTCTTTTGGATTTTTTCGAGATACAGAAGAAGTCGAATACTTAAATATTCATTAGTGCATTGCTTATCACTACTACGCTATGTTATACTATTGTAGAATATTAAGTAAAAAAAGGTGAACACTTTAATCACTGCACCAAAGATTTTATTCATAATTATCGACGTTTTTGATAATTTTAGCCTCCACGAAATATCTTACGCGTGATGTTGCGTGGGGAAAATTTTGAGTAGTTTATGATCGGGTACAAAACTTTCTTTTAAGTATGCCGGATGCTAATTAAGTAGCATAAATTGACTTCTACCCAAACATTTTAATTTGAGACTGTTAGAATTGTATTGTTGAAGATAACATCTAAGTGATGTAAATTTGGTTCATTCTTAATAATGATTATTAATGTTTATTTAAGCTTAATATTTGAATTTGAAGACTCGACAATAAACACGCAAGTCAACATGTTATCACATAGTTAATTTTTTAAGAGAGATTGTTGGCCTTTATTCTAATTCTTGGCCATTTGGGATAGCCAGAGGGCCTTAATAGGATGTGACCCTTAACATTTTTTATCCTCCCACTATGCTTTTGCCAAACATTGATTGACAGTTTTTAAAATAGAAATTTAACATATGCTTCCTCATATTGTATGAATATTTATTAATCTTATAAAAGTAAAACTTTTAAAGAGAACAAAATATTTTTCTATAATTAAATATTTAATAATTTGGTTACTTACTTTTGTATTCTATAATACACATAACTAAAGATCATATCATATCAAAATTATTGGCAAATCAACCCTGTAGGATAGCTCAGTTGGTACTTGGTCAAGCCTTGTGTTTGATCCACAATGGTCACCAGTTCAAGTCCCCTCAGGGTCATTTGATGTTTATCCGATCGTTAGTTTCAGGGTCCCGTGGGATTAGTCGAGGTGTGCGCAAGCTGATCCGGATCCGAAGTTATTAAAAAAAAAAAATATTGGCAAATCCTCGAAGTAATAACTCTAAATCGCAGAGTTTTTCTTGCTGTATTAGTTGATTAATTAATTTATTAATTAACGGATGAGTTTCAAATTAATCTACCATCCACCAATAGTTAATTATTATGAATTTTCAATTTAGGTAATTCCCATTATGAAATGCAACTGCGAAAGCTAATTAGAATGTTCATGAATCTAATCCATTGAAAATATAATATAAATATAATTAATATCTCCGTTCCCTTTTTTATAACAAGATAGGAGGTCCAACATAGTAGCGTCGATGCACAATTACAAAAAAGTTACTCGTGTAATTAAAAAAAATGGTGGAATGCATTGAAGATATAAGTATCCATTGGGAATAAACTCTTTAATTCATTTAAAGTTTGAAATTTAAATGAGTAGACATCACTTCAAGTGAAACAAATATTACACCATTTGACTCTATTTTTACCTTTAAAAAATAGTAAATTGGTCCTTGGACTTCCATTATATATAATTGCACAAACAATTTGCAATTTAAATCTTCGCTAGATTGTCATATGATCCTCGTAAAAACACTTTTTATTTCAACAAGTCCCCTCAAGTACACATTATTTTTAACCAAATATTTAACATGTGCACAATTTTCTTATTAAGAAATAGTGACATGCATAACTTGAATTCTTGAATCGATACATTTACTTGTCATTGTAACATCTAAGTCGTGTAAATTTGGTTCGTTCTTAATGATTATTAATGTTTATTTAAGCTCAATATTTGAATTTGAAGAATCGACAATAAACAGGCAATTCTATATGATATCTCATAGTTAATATTTTAAGAGAGATTGATGGCCTTTTATCTAATGATAATAGCTACGGTAGTCTTGAGAGCCGAAGGGACTTGATAGGATGTGACCCTTAACTTTCTTTTATCCTCCCACTACGCTTTTGCCAAACATTAGTTGACAGTTTTTAAAATAGAAATTTAACATATGCTTCCTCCTATTGTATGAATATTTATTATTCTTTTTAAAGAGAACAAAATATTTTTCTATAATTATATATTTAATAATTTGGTTACCTACTTTTGTCTTCTATAATACACATAACTAAGGATCATATCATATCTAAAGAATTGGCAAATCCTAGCAGTAGCGACTTTAAATTCGCAGAGTTTTTCTTGCTGTATTAGTTGGTTTAATTAATTAATTAATGGACGAGTTTCATATTAATCTACCATCCACCGCTAGTTAATTATTTATGAAATTTCAATTTAGGTAATTCCCATTATGAAATGCAATTGCGAAAGCTAATTAGAATGTTCAATCTAATCTGTTGAAAATATAATATAAATATAATTAATACCGCCGTTCCTTTTTTTATAACAAGATGTCAAGATAGGAGGTCCAACATAGTAGTGTCGATGCACAATTACAAAAGTTACTCATGTAATTAAAAATACGGTGGAATGCATTGAAGATATAAGTATCTATTGGGAATAAATTCTTTAATTCATTTAAACTTTAAAGTTTAAAATTTAAATGAGTAGATATAAGTATCTATTGGGAATAAATTCTTTAATTCATTTAAAGTTTGAAATTTAAATGAGTAGACATCACTTCAAGTGAAAAAATATTACACCATTTCACTCAATTTTCACCTTTAAAAAAAATAGTAAATTGGTCCTTAGACTTCCATTATACATAATTGCACAAACAGTTTGCAATTTAGATCTTCGCTAGATCGTCATATGATCCTCGTGAAAACACTTTTTATTTCAGTAAGTCCCCTGAAGTACACATTATTTTTAACCAAATATTTAACATGTGCACAATTATCTTATTAAGAGATAGTGCATGCGAAACTTGAACTCTTGAACCGATACATTTACTTACCATTATAACATACTCAACTTTCTCATCTAAAAGGCTTTGATTTCAAGTTTGTTGTGTTAATTATGCCCAAAATCTCTGATTTCAATTGTTGAGAATTCAAGGATTAATTGCTCGATACCACTTGATATGAAACCAAGCATCGGATTAAAGTGTTGAAGTTATATGGCACAATAATGAAGTATTTGATCATAGGCAAAAGAACAAAAGAAGATAAGAAAATATGACAAATGAATTATAATATTTTATTACACCACAAATAATGAAGATTGAGAGATATTATAATGATCCTAAAAGCTAGTAATCATTTTCTCACTCTATTCTCACACCATAAAATTGTATAAAAGAGTCTAATATTTATAGGGAACATCTAGGGGATGTCCAAACCCTCATAATAGAGTTGTTGATGAAGTAGGACGCCCAAAAAATCGAGTCCACAACGAAAAAGGAGATAATAATGCGAAAATTTCGGAATAGACACAAGTGGCGCCGCGTCGCCTGGGGCAAAATAGCAAACAAGGCATCAGGCGTTCTGTCGCTTTTTTCTATTCAAGTTGTTTTCTTCATTCAGAATTCTTCTTCAAGTTCAATACCGATTTCTAACTCCCAATTAGATTCTAAAATAATATTTCAACTTGACATATGACTTCAATAGCATTCCAAACTGAATTTTTCTTGACGTAAACTTCAATTAGAATTTTTCAGTTATTTCGACACGGAATTCGGCTCATATCCAAATTCTAACAATCTTCACATTGACACGAATTCCACTGCAACGAATAAAGCTCCAAAATTTTCTTCACATAGAGAAGAAAATTTGTCTGCAAGGAATGAACTGACTCTTCAACAATAACCAAAACTGATTTCTTCAACCAAATACAAAAATACTCAATATCTTCCAATGAATCCAAGCACTACTCTACAGAATTACCTCAAATTCTCAAAAAATCATAATGATTTTAAAATTCATCAAATTTGTTTCTAACACACCCCAAAACAAAATCAAACCCGAATGCTTTTAAAGAAGACCCCTTACTAGATTGTATACCTTCTACGCTGAAAGTATGCTCAACAAAATCAGCATCTACATACCTTTTTTCCACTGGGTTCGTCCCTAACAATTGAATATAATGGCACCGTAAGTGATGGTGGTAAAGCAGCATTATCCATATCTCCTGAACCCTAGTGAGCTATATTCTTCAAATTCCATTATTTACGAGCTCCTAAAGGTATTGTACCAAACTGAATGTCCACCACGGTACTGAACCTGTGCTGATATACTCTTCTAGTTTCTGCACGACCTTACAAGATGTATAACTGAGACCTTTTATATCCCTTCAATATAGTCTAGACACCCTTATAAACCTTCAAAACTCCACATCCACCAAAGAACCCATAACCCTTTGAATCAATGATAGACAACGAGATGAGATTCTTCTTTAAATCCAGAACATGTCAAATCTGGCCAAGTGTTCTAATTGTCCCATCCAATAGCTTCAATTTGATCATATCAATTCTAAAAACTCGACAAGCTGCGTTTTTTTCATAACCATGACACCTTTGGAAACGGTTTCATATGTAGTAAACGAGTTCTTATTAGGACACATATGAAACACACGCTGAATCTAGAATTCAATCCTCCTCTGGTTTAGACTCAATGTTAAAAATAGTCAAGAGATCTCCTTCACTTACAATGTTCTCTACGAGTCTGCTTCACCCGAGTCTCTGATTGCTTCCTATATCGACTTGCAGCCAACTTTTCTTTATTCTACACTTTGTAACAATCATTTTTAACGTGCTCTATCTTCTTGCAAAAGTTACAAATCTGATTACTGAATTTAGACTTTGATTTGTTCTTTCCACAACCACCATGAGCAACAAAACCTTCTCCTCTGGCCTCAGACACCAGATGCTTCATCTTCTCTTTTGAAAACAAAGCATCATACACCTCATTATGGTGAGAGTATCACGATTATACAAGATTGTGTCTCTAAATGAAGAAAATGAAGCCGACAACTAACACAATAGGGCTTTACTTTCAAAGTTTCCAAATCAGCGACAATCTCTTTAAATACAATCAGGTGATCTTCCAATGATCCTCCATTGTCATTCGATAAGAGTATAAACGTTGTTTGAGATGCAACTTGCTTGTCGACTTTTAGTCAAGCACAATTGCTCCAACTTCAGTCATAAAGTAGATGTTGTAGCCTCCTTCAAAACGTCCTGAAGAATGGTATTCGATAAATGAAGATGAATGTGAGAAACAGTCTCTTATCATTCCGTAATTTCTCCTCCGCAGTAAAAGTTGTGGGCATCTTGTCAATTCCCATCAATGCATCATCAAAATCCTGTTGTGCGAGTATTACACGCATCTTAACCTGCCATAACGAAAATTCAGTACTCCGATCCAAAAGCGGAATGTCATACTTCATGGAAGCCATCACGAACAAAAACTTCAAACAAATCAAACTCTGCGCTCTTGCAGAACTGGCGAACCTAGGCTTTGATATCACTTGTTGTGTTAGTTATGCACAGAATCTCTGATACCAATTGTTGGAAATTCAAGAATCACGTATCGCTCGATATCACTTGATATAAAACTAACCACCTGATTGAAATGTTAGAATTATATGGCATGATAATGAAATATTTGATCAGAAGCAAAAGAATAAAAGAAGACAATAAAATATGATAGAGTAATTAAAAGATTTTATTGCACCACAAATAATGAAGATTGAAAAATATTACAATGATCCTAAAAACCAGTAATCACTTTTCTCATACTATTCTCACACCATAAAATTGTCTAATATTTATAGGGAACATCTAGGAGACGTCTAAACTCTCCCAGTAGAATTGTTGATGAAATAGGATCCCCAGAAAATTAAGTCCAAAACGAAAAATGAGAGAATAATATGAAAATCTCAGACTAGACAAAGGTGGCGTTGCGGAGCCACCTTCGGGCATTGCGACGCTCCAGCTGGGCATCCCGACGCCAGGGGCAAAATAGCAAGCGGGCGTGAGGCGTTTTGCACCTCTTTTTTTTTTCCTCAAGTTGTTTTCTTCATTCTGAACTCTTCTTCAAGTCCAGTATCAATTTCAAATTCTCAATGTGCTTTCAAAATAGAATTTCAACTTGACATAGGATTCCAATAGTATTCCAAACTGAATTCTTCTTGACGTGCACTTCAATTAGAATTCTTCAATTATTTCAATAATAAATTCGGATCACATCCAAATTCTAACAAAGTTTGCTGTCATAATTAGAAATCCACCTTCGGGCATTGCGACGCTCCCGCTGGGCATCCCGACGCCAGGGGCAAAATAGCAAGCGGGCAAAATAATTTTTAGGGAAGAGAAAAAATTATTTGTTTATATATGGCTCAACTAAATTAAACCTTAGGGAAAAATTACATGATTCATCCCTAATCTATAGTCTATGCTGCAGGTTGATCCTTTACTTATAAAATGAGACATTTTGATTCTCAATCTTTTTATAATTATCTTATTAGCCTCTGTTTGGGAAGAATTTTTAAAGCTTTAATTTATATATAGATACAAATGAGTAGTTGATAACTTAATAATACTTATATGTCTATTGAAATGTGTGGTTAAAACTGAAGGTCGGTTATTTATAAAAGTAAAAATATTATATTTTAACGTTATTAAGAAGAAAAACAGTCACTTCTCGTGGATTCCCTCCAAAAAAGAAAATTTGACTACTCGTAATTTTTTAGATGCATTTGATATGTTAAATTAGACATGATTAAAGATTATTAAGAAAAAAAAA
>CAIGRP010123130.1:0-17198 GCA_903798385.1 Fraxinus cuspidata | reverse complement strand
TTGCAGAAATGGGTGCTGGAGAAAGAGGGGTACGGTTGTCTCCTTTTGTTTCTCCTTTTGCACGCAGCTAACGGGAGTACCTTCTCCTCCAAGTTTCTTCCCTATTTTCGCAGATTTATTGATGGTAAAATTCTGGGTCTTCTTTGCGAGGAGGTGAGTGAACTTCTTGGGTCACTTCGAGCGGCGAGTTTGGGCGGCGATTATAAGTTAACAGGTAGCGGTAGATGCAGTGGAGTGAATTTAGGATGATGATTTTGGTTCGTGTTTAGGTCGACTTGGCTGTAGAAGCGGCGGCGGTTCATTGGGTCAGCAATAGGTGTTGGAAGTTATATGGGCTCCTTGTCGATGTCGTTACAATTGGTGTTCGCGATTTATTTATTTTTTTGTGTAAGTTTCGGTTGACTGTAGAAAAGAAGTGTGTGGGGTTGATTGTTGAATTGTGGTTTCAGTGGTTGTACTTGCGGGTGGGGCTGTTGGTGCGTTGATTGTTGTTGGCGGCTGAAACTTTTGGGGAAACTAGTGCTTGTTTACCAGTGGTATGGCGTTTTGGGATGCAAATTGTTGAATCCAGATTTAGGTTCTGATACCAAATTTGATGTAGAATCAAAGGGGGGACCGGAAAAAGAAGAAAATAAGGGAAGAAGCCGAGAAGAAAGAAACGTATGGGAGAGGAGAAAACGTGGCGCCGCCAAACGTAATTTTATTCAATCAATTCATTAACTCAATTCAACGACAATGAAAATCCAATAAATAGCATAAACGAAACCTAACTTTAAGGGCTTGGGCCAACCCGTTACTACAAGTCCAATAATACGAAACATAAATAATAAAGCCACAATAACAATAAAATTAAATAAATAAATCCTGATCTCGATAATGTCTCAATGATGTCCGCATCAACTCTCCCGGGATGGGAGAAAACTCGACCCTATCGAGTGGATAAGTCATACATTGCAACCAATCGCCCAACCACAAACTAAGGGTTGAACGAGCCTAAACCATTGATGCAGAGAGAAAAGAAGGAAACAAAGAAGAAAGGGAAAGAAAAAATAAAGAAAAAGGGTAAACCTAGCGGCATTAGGTTTATAGAGAGCAGAAATAGGAAAGAAGGAAAGGGGGAAAAAAAAGAAAGAGGAAGAAATGGCAAAATGTCCGATTAAAATTTGGAGAATCCGACCCATATCCCATACCTATGTCGTGTCCGACACAAGTATTTCGTCCATTTCGAAGAGTCCGAGCATCAAAGACACCATCTAAGTAGCCATTTCCTTAATTTATCATGAGGTCGTATCACCAGGCTTCTGTTGCCAGTTGGTAGTGTATAAAATCTTTTCTTATTTTATTCATGCCAATATCATCATACATTTATCTTAACATTGTTATATCTTGTACATTCATCTCGTGGATGATTCTTTATTGGCTTCACATTTAATACCATAAAATATAGGTAGCCTAACAACCATTCTATAACACTTGTATTTTGAATGAGTCCCTTGAAGCATTTATGCATGTCATCCTACCAACTCCAATATAATGTGCACTAATCTCCTTCAATTCCCATTTTCTTATTAGTTATCAAACTTAATACTTAAACCAATTACGAGGGACAACATAACCTTAAACTAGTATATATGCACACATTAGGAAAGGTAATCCATAGTGAGGAGAATAACAAACTTCACGCACTCGACGTAAATGTTCTAGAATAGCATTAAGTTTGGCTGATCACCTATTAGAAGATGCTGCTTACCGTCAGAACTGAAACATCAACCATATAACTCATTTATTCTTCAAAAACGTCACTTTAAAGCATACACAATGCAAAAAAATGGCACACTAAAACATACTTTCATCGAAACACGTTGGATATGAGACCCCAGCTTTCAATTGAATTAATTAATTGTATATGCTGCAGAATAAGCCCCTGTTTGGTGGCCTTTAATAAAAAATAAAACAAAATAAAATGAAAAAAAAACTGTGTTTTGAATAGTGTATTTTGGAGAATGTATGGATAAAAAGTAGGGAAAATATTTGAATTTATGCATAGAATATTTTATTGCGTGAATTTGTGGTTGAAAATGAGTACGACAAATAAATTAAGCTAAAGTAAAGGGAATCAAACAGGGACTAATCAAACAGGGACTAAGTTGACGACACGGAAACAAATTATGCAACCTTACCACCGTAGCTATTGAAGTTCCAATCAATTCCTGCAACCCTGTGCTCTAGATTCTCAGGACTTGATATAATCTTTCTCACAACAAACTGCCATTGAATAAGTTGAGACTCATCTTAATCATGATAATTTTGTAAGAAACTTCTACTTCCAGTAAAAATAAAAATAAGTTTTTTATTCTCTGAAAGAGAAATATAGTTGGAAAGCAAAATAAAAAAGGTTCGAATAAAAAAGTGAAGAAGCTCACGGTTGGACCAGTGTCGCGAAACCAAGAATCATTCATACTCATCTCAACAACCCTGATATGTTCTGGTAAGAGACTACGTGCATTGGCCCACTGTCCACAAAAATTTTACATTCAAATCTAAAAGAGAATAAAATTTCATAAAAACCTGCTGCAAATAATTACTGCCAACCTGTGCTGCACTAGCACAAACAGTCACAGGTTCAAATCTTGAAATTGCGGATGCCACACTGGCATATGCACGTTGAGCATGCAATCCTCCATCTCGCCAGTTATCTGGCCGTTCCTACAATCCAAATGAAACATGAGAATCAAGGTATTTTGCATTTGTTCTTTCCCTAGCTTCTACAACACTTGAATGATGATGGAGCATGGTAATAGACAGGAATAGAAGGGCTGACATGTCAAGAAAGAATGAAAAAAAAGTGACAGATTCCAATTACAAAAACAATTATACAGTCAATAAATTATTTATAAGAGAAGTTAGTGACGAAGTTCAAATTATTTGGCCCCTACCCATTTAATGCTTGGAGCAATTTTCTTAAAACCATCAGCCACAAGACCACTCACTTTCTAATAACGCTGATATAATTTTTTTAACTGATTGATTGACAGCCAATAACTGGTAAGTGGGATCAAAGGCAAATAGCCAAAAAAAAAATTACTTTTGAACATATAATATCCCATTGTAACACTAATATAATTGACAAGTAAAGATCATTTGTATTTCTGAATCACCAGAACAGAATTTGAAAAGTTTTCACATGATCTGGTTTCATAACTTTGAAATTCCACTGAAAAGAATAAACTCAATTAACCACGTCAACAATTTCTTCTGCATTATCATCATACAAAAAAGTAACAATTTTAAGAATCTCCTGCATTATCATCACACAAAAAAGTATAAGAATAAACTCAATTAACCACATCATAATCTCAATTGATCAGTATATCATTATAAGAATCTCCTGCATTATCATCATACCAATTTTAATTTGTTCTTTATTATTTCCAACAAAATTTGATCAATTATCGGTGACTCAAAATTATTAAAAATTTTCATTAGATTAGCAGAAAAGGAATAATTATGTATTTCTTCTAATTTCCTGATAAAAATTTCTAATTCCATTGAATACATGGCCAGAGAGTCAAAAATCTTCTAAAACCAAAAATTATCATTCTAATGACTTATTACTCCCTAACCTCATTATTATACCCACTTTTCCCTCAATTTTTCGAAATAATATATCATAACGATTTTTTTATTTTTTTTGTTTATGATATCACAAAACTTCCAAATCACTGTAACATCTACATAGATTAATCTTCCTCCTTCCAAGTGTGTTACCCAATAAAATGAGTAAATTCTACACAAGAACATTAAAATAAAAAAAAATTAAAAATTAAAAAAAATGAACTGTCAAGAGTAGTAGGTTAACCAATTCTACTAATACAGATATTATGTTATTAATAATGAACCGAACTGCAGAGATCGACGAAATTAAAAATAACACCAAAGTCATAACAAAATATTCACCGTTAAGATGATTAAAAAATTCCCAAAAAGGGAAATTTCAGGCATAGGTATCACTAGAATAGTTTAGAAAACACTAATAAAAGAACTAAAGGAATGAGAAACTCACAGGCCAACCCATCCAGCATTGAGAATGGAGTTCCCACTCTGCCGGCATGTAATATCCATGCTCAACAGGCTTTCCTTTCAATTCCATTCTCCCAGATCCAGGATTTTCAATAAGGGCGGCTGAAACTTAAGAAAATCAATAATAAAATTTTATTGTACCTTTCAATCCCATTCTCCCAGATCCAGGATTTTCAATAAGGGCGGCTGAAACTTAAGAAAATCAATAATAAAATTTATTTACAATAAAATGGGAAACTTCTTCGTAAACTGAAAATTTAGAAACTTTGATGAAATTTAGAATCTTTGATTCGGTCTTAGTTCTATCTATTATTCAATAATCTCATTAACTCCATAAAACAAAGTAGAGAATTCTAAAGCCACGAATGCTGCCAATTTGGGAATATTGCAGCCTGAGTATCCATCATTTTTAACTTGCAAATCATAGGGATCATTTATTATTTAGCACAAAGACAGAGAATTATTTTAGTCATAGTTATTAAACTCTACCCGAACATCGACCCGATTGAGATTACTGATCGAACCGATGGGTTAATAGTTGGACCGGTGGATCAGTGTTTAAAAATTCTAAAAGGTTTTTTAAAGTATAAATTTTATTTGAGATAAAATTAAAAAATTTTAATTATTTGCCATTAATTATTTATATATTTTTAGATTATTTTGTTAAATATTCAATTCATTTTAATTAAAATTAGGACTATAATTTTTTTTAAATAATATTTTTAACAAACTATAAATGATTTAGATATATATATTATTACAAATGAATTACAATAAACTATTGGGTTCTAATGGTTAGGTACTACTCACCTTACTTTAAGGTTCAAGGTTCAAATCTTTTGAACTCCAAAAATTTAAGGAAAACTTTTGAAATTTGGTCAAACCAGTCAACCGGGCCGTTTAATATAAAAACCGCCGGTTAACTTGGTCAACCAATGGATCAATTCGGTCAAACTCGGATTTTGACAGAGTGATTTGCATTTCTATCAAATTGTTCAAGCCGGCCAATCCAGGGCGGCTTTTATAACTATGATTTTAGTGATACCAACTAAACAATCCTAGAATTGTATCATTTGGAGATGATAGGGACTAGGGAGCTGTTAGAGATACAAGGCAATCTAGAATATAAGATAATGCATATGAGCTTATATTTTAGGAACCTAAAACACAATACTCATACTACACACAGCATTTTTAATTATTAGCTATTAAATGGGCATCGATAATTGTCAATATTATGAAGAAAAACCACGAAATGAGGGAAAGGAAATATAGAACTAATTCATTTAATTATATATCAAGAAAATCATGCTCATCATGTGTTCCGAACTTGTGATCACATGTCTTAATATTGTAGAAAAATGCGATACCTAAAACTTTTTATTGGAATAACACCAAATCCTTAAAGTAATATATGCAGATGCAAGAAGAAAAAGTCATTACTTGCAACTAAATCACTATTTTCATTGTCATAGAAATTGGCCTCTTTAAATTGTGCAGCTTGGGCGCTTCTCACCTTATCATCAAAGCTACATACCCTTCACAAATGCCTAATTCCAAAAAGATAATCTTTAACCTTACAGTTAACAGTAAATTAAGAAATTGGTAGATTTATATACAATTGGAGCCTAAAATTTGGCCATCCCCAAATTAGCTCAGACTAATAACACCCACCCACCCCCAAATGGTAAAACCAGATACCCCATCCCCAAATAGCCAAAAAACAATTTGAGGGTCATTAAACACTTTAAAATCAAGATCAACAAAAGTGAGAGAAAGAACTAACTGAACAATGTAAATGATCCACAGAAAATTTCTGGTTGTGACTGATGCTATTAACGTACAGTAGCCCGTTGGAGCTTGGAGATTGTAGGCAGGGGCGACGCAATCAGGTGTGGTTTCAATTCAACAATTCGGAGAAAGAACGGCTGTGATTTGGATTGGGTTAGAACTGAGTAAAAAGTTTCATTTAAAACTGAACTTAGTTTATTGTCACGTTGTAGTCACTGAACTTTGATTAGTTGCTGAATGGTCACTGAACTGACAAACCCATCCCTCTATCCATCACTCACCACACAGACGTTTGAAATTGTATGACCTGGCTTGACAGAATTCCATGTGGCTATTGACGGAGTCTACCTTAATCCAAGGTGGAAGCGTGTTTGTAGAAAGACACTATTTTAATACCTTCAAAATTGAAAATCAATTTCCCTAAAAGACATTCGCAGTGATTTTGTACCAAATCAGAAGCCTTGGACGAACATTAAATCGTGCTCGACAGACCTAAATTGCGAACCCAAAATCTGTGATTGGCAGACTTCAAGTTCAAATTTGCATGCATAGATGGAGAAGATGGAGGTAAAGAATTGCTAACCTTCGATATTGGAATAATGTGAAGATTTAAAGCTTCAAGATTGTTTAGATGTGGACTGAACATTTACGTTGATTTAATTATATGTTAAAAATCTTACCGAAATTGAGGTTTGGATTTGTTTGAAAAAGAGGACTGTGATGATGACATGCTCAATACGTGGGTTGAGGGGACACAATAAACTATATCATTTCAGAAAGGATGTGCCATTTGATGTAAGTATAATCCTTTCTCATTGAATGTAAGGTTTATTATGTAGAATTTTTTTCTTTGATGTATATGTCATTGCCTGTTAAGTCTTACCTAACCTGGTAGGGGACTGTGATTGATGTACTAATGTTGGTTTGGGCAATGTACTGCAATCTAAAACTAATGTGTAAGTGTTAATGTTCAATTGCTTCCTTTGGAACAGGACTGGGTAGAAGCTGAATTAGAATCAATTGAATCGAATTGCAACGAGCAGTTAACGCACAAGTAAGTACACATCAACTGAGTACTTTTTACTTCTTCACCAAATCTGGCTTATATTAGACATTACGGTTTGATTTTCTTTGTTTGATTTTATAGGGTAAAATGGTAGCCGGAAGAGGGAAGGGCTCATCGAGACAAAATGTGCTTGAAACACGTCAACAAGCCCACACATATGGTTAGGGGCGGACCCGGGGGGTCCTGGGGGGCAAGTGTCCCCCCCCCCCCCAACTTTTGAGAACTTTTTTTTGAAAAAAAGTCATGTTTAGTGTAGATTGAACTAAATTTTAATTTAATTCAAAGTTAACAATTAAATTTAATAACATATTTCATGAAATCTATAACTGTTTAACTTTTGTCAAAATTTACTAAAAAATTGATTTTAATTTCCATCAAACTTGGGCAAAATCACAATAATTTGAATTTCGATAATATTCTAATTTTAAAAATTCTCCGACGATCATACGGTAATCGAATTTATAAATTNATCAAACTTGGGCAAAATCACAATAATTTGAATTTCGATAATATTCTAATTTTAAAAATTCTCCGACGATCATACGGTAATCGAATTTATAAATTGCTTATGTCGCCTCAAAACTTATTTCGAAAACTACATTATGTGTATATCGAATAGTCCAAACAGATATCGAAAATAGTTACAAATACATTAAACATGAGTTTTAAAAAGAGAAGTCTAACTCGTATTTAAAAAAAATTAATTATTTCATTAACATTTATTATTTTGCGATACAAATTTCTTAATGTAATTTTCATCATTTTATTAGAAAACTTTATTTGGAATATGATATCAAAATATTCGAAATTTTACATTCGAAAAAATCATATCCCATGTAAATTTTTGGATGTTAAATTACATGGGGTATGATTTTTTGGACGTAAATTTTCGATTGTAAAATTTCACTCAATTTCTTTGCAAGTTCGATTGTGCCCTCTAACTTTAAAGTTCTGCGTCCGCCCCTGCATATGGTTGCGAGAGGAACACGGGGCATGGATGCTTTGATATGGACCAGCAGCCACTTTGGTTGATGAGTTGCAAGACGTAGATGAGGCTAAATCTTCAAAATTCACATCAATTTTTTGCAGCCACCAAATTCAAAAAAAAAATTTATTTCATCCAACGACGTAAATTACATATTCTTCACACCAGTAAAAGGAAAATCAGGAAATTACCTGCACCGTGCGTGAAATTGGTTTGGCTTCTGTGGTTTCCTACTTCGTGTTTTGACAGGTTCAGGTAAGAGGGTGTGGGTTCGAAGTTTTTGGGTTGAAAGTCATGAGTAGTTGGGGATGGTGTACAATGGAAGACGGAGAACCTCTGGCAAGTGACTTTGTGTTCGTTCCAGGGGTTTCGAATTGGGGGAGATTGAATTAGGTACACGTGAAATAGATTCAGGGAAATTTGTTTTCAATTTTGAAGTTATTAAGCCCCGTTTCTTTATCTTTTAAAATTTTAAATTGTTACGGTACTGTAAGCCCCTTAAAGGAATTCATCCCTGTTATAGGTACCATACTTCACCATACATTCATATAATAAAATATTCTATAAGAAAATAATAAAATTTTCTTAATTTTTAACCACACATTTTCCATCAATCTGCTATTTTATAATACATTATAAGAAATTAATACTCAGAAATAGGACTTAAAACTGTGTCTTTCTACAAACACACTTCCACCATGGATTCACCAAGACACCGTTAGTAGCCACGTGGAATTTCGTCGAGCCAGACAATTTCCAAGGCTGTGTGGTGAGTGATGGATGGAGAGACAGGTTTGTAAGTTCAGTGACCATTTAACAGCAAAACAAAGTACGGTCACTATAACATGAAATTATACTAAGTTCAGTTATTAACGAAATTTTTTACTCGTTAAAGATTAAAAGTTAAAATGTAAACAAGTCTTTTATTAATTGGCATCAAACTCTTGTTGGTTTGGGGCTTAGATTGAGCTAATCTTTCAAACCAGGCTTAAGCTAAAAAAATTGTGATAATTACACTCCTCTACCATTTATAACTCTTATTTTCTGAAACTCATTTCCAATCACACATTATTACAATAAAATATTTTATATATAAATTCAAAACAATTTTTTTTTTTTACTTTATAACCACACATTCTTCAAAAATTTATTATTCTAAATCTCATTTTCCTACTTTAATGATGGACAAACGTGGCTAACCTGACATGAGCCTAACATTTTTAAAATTTACTTGACATGACCCCGTAACATAACATTTTCAAAATTTACATCATTGAACATCATATTTCTAACAATACTACAAAATCATAGTATCTATGGTGAAAAGTATATCACTTAACTCCTGTATTTTTGTCAAATTTGACATCGTTGATCTCTCCACATCAATTTAGCCTTTGTTTGATATTAAAACTTTTTTTTTCTATATACTTATTTTTAACCACACATTCACATAATAAAATATTATACACGCAAACTCAAAATATTTTTCTACTTTTTAACCACGCATTATCCAAAAATTCACTATTCAAAACATTATTTTTGGTAAATAATGACCACCAAACAGAGGCTTAATGCCATCTTTCGGCACATTTCCATATTTCACTCCCAATTTTTTCGCTTTAATTTCTTCCCATAATATTCAACCCTAAATGTTACTGTATAAATCAAAATCAATCTTTTCTGTCAAACCTACAATTCGGATAAGTAAAGATCATGATTTACCAGCTCCATTAAGATTTGTGACGATTAGTAGCGAATATCTGATCTCACTGATTTTTATTATAAGCCCTAAATGTTACTACAATTATGCATTATTATTTCCTAAAATAAGGATTTTACGCTTGATAAATGTCCATGGAGTGAAGATTTTTTTTTTTTTCCTTTTTTTGGTTAGATACACTATATATGTATGATGTATCTGTAGGTTTAGGTTAAGGTATGTTTCATGTTGTAGTCTTCATCTTCAACAAAGGTATTTTCAGCATACATGTGTTGTTTCATGGGGTTGAATTAACTAATATTTTTTTTACATATACTTCTCGTCTGGTCCTATTTCGTAACCACATTTTAATGGTTGGATCTTTGCGTTTTCACTCAATGAACAATAGGACAGAGTTATCATTTGTTATCCTGATTGGAGACATCTCGAGATTAAAAAAAAAAAAAACTCTATTTGAGACATGCACCCCTATTTTCTATTAGGTTGATGCTTGGGTAAAATGGATCTAGCTTAGATACAGCAGTAACATTAAGGGCTACTCTTGCCAAATGAGTAATCTCTAACCCTGAAAATTGTTGGAATTTATTTTAGAGAATGAAAATTTTAGTTAAAGTATACAACGACTTTGTGTCAATTTCGGCCAAATATTCGGACTTGATCCGATAGTCAAATTATAAATATAAATAAACTAACTTGTTCTACTCGTCAAATAGATCGTCGTGGTATATTTGGAATCTCAAAACCAATTCCAAATGAGTGAGAAATTGAGGTCCAAAGTTGGATAAAGAATAGGAAAAATTGGTCGTAATAAAATGCCTAACTCCATAGCTTACCTATCGCTCGAGCGACAATCTAGCTACAGGCAAGCGAGAGAGGTTCTATTGAATAGGTGTCATTGTTGTTCGAGCGAGAAACTAGCGACAGTAAGGGATGCTTCCCTTCATAAAGGTTGTTGAATTTGGAGCGTGAAACTTTACTTACAACCCCTCATCTTATATAAATAGTGCCCTTTGGAAGTTCGTTATGCATCCATATCATTTTGCATTGAGCATTACAACCCCTCATCTTGTATAAATAGTGCCCTTTGGAAGTTCGTTATGCATCCATATCATTTTGCATTGAGCATTACATTAAAATACTCTCCAAAAGTCATTTCAAAAATATTTTCTCGTAAGGGAAAGATTCTCTTTCAAAATTCACTGTTACTTTTGGTTTGAAGTACTTCTACCACAAGTTGTATCTACTGTGCTTTGGGATACAAGTGCCATGAACCGTTACCACCATTGTGGGGCAATTTTATCTTAAAGAAAAAGTGTTTTCACTTACCCCAAATTTTGTTCTTCAATTTCTTTTCTTTTTCTTATTCACTTTCTTTTTATTTCTAGAGTTTAATTACGCTCCTACGAATTAAATTTAAATATTTCTTTGTCTAAAACAACCATTTCAATATACTAACGACCAACAATCTTAAGACAAAATTTGTTTGTTTGTGGTTGTTTCTTCATTTTTGGAATAAGCCTTTGTATGCTCATTTCTATCATTATTTTTGTATGTTGAACTTCTGTTTATAACAGATGTGAATACTATTGAGACTACTCTGAGTCAAACAACAAATGGTATGAATCATATGGTTCCGTCTTTGGCCATACCTATATCAAACTCTCACATCCCACATGTGAAAAAAATCGAAAAAGTTTGCGGGTGTGGATTTTAAAAGATGGCAACAAAAGATGTTGTTTTATCTTACTACTTTGAATTTGGCAGAGTTTTTAAAAGAAAGCGTTCATGTTGTACAAGATGGAGAAAATAATCGTGAGTCGATTATTGTGTTGAATACATAGAAGCATTCGAATTTTCTATGCAAAAATTAATCAAAAATGGATTGAACAATACACTTTATGGAGTGTATAGTTCGATGAATTCGGCCAAAGTCTATGGGATTCATTGGAAAAAAATACAAGATCGAAAATGTCGGAACAAAGAAATTCATTATTAGCAAGTTTTTGGACTACAAAATGTAAGACGTCAAAAGCGTGATAAGTCAAGTAAAAAAACTTCAAATTCTACTTCATGACATACATATGAAAAAATGGAATTGAGTGAGTCCTTCCAAGTTACAGCCATCATTGAGAAATTTCCTCTTATCTGGAGAGATTTCAAAAATAATCTCAATCACAAACGTAAAGAGATAAATTTGGAGGAATTGATAGTTCGTTTGAAGATTGAGGAAGACAATTGAAACATCGAAAGGAAATCTATTGTTCAACTTGGAGCAAATTTTGTTGAAACTAGTTTGAAAATTGTCAACAAGAAACGTAAGATCTCCGACATTGTACCAAAAAGAGATAACTCCAAGAATGCCAGGAAGTTTAAACTGTTACAATTGTAGAAAAATCGGACATCGTTCTAATGAATTTCGAAAGTCTAAAAAGAACGTACAACCAAGTGTGGATGAAAGAGATACCATTTTTTGAAGGAATACAAGAGATGAATCTTTTAGCGGTTGTTTCTAAATGTAACAATGTTGGAAATTCAAGGGAATGGTGTGTTGATACTAGTGCTACCATCACATTTGTGCAGACAAGACCATATTCTCAAGCTACAAAGAAATAAATGGAAAACAACTTTTCATGAGAAATTCTGCAAGTTCTAAAATTGAAGGACAAGGGAAAGTTACTTTGAAAATGACATCCGGTAAAGAGCTTGTCCTCAAAAATGTCCTACATGTACGGACATTTGCAAGAATCTTGTATCCGGGTATCTACTTAGCAAAAATGGCTTTAAACTTGTATTTGTATCCTATAAATTTTTACTAACTAAAAATGGGATGTATGTTGGTAAATGATACCTATGTGATAGAATGTTCAAAATGAACGTTCTTACAACTGTACCAAACAAAGCATTATGAATAAAATTTTAAATTCTACTTATATGCTTGGGTTTTCTTGTTTATGACATAGTCGATTAAGACACGTCAATTACAAAACTATACGCAAACTTATGAATCAAAGTTTAATTTCAACGTTTAAGATTGATCTTAATCATAAGTGTGAAGTATGTATTGAAACAAAGTTGGCCAAAACACATTTTCACTTAATTCAAAGGAACGTGATACCTTTAGAATTAATACATAGCGATATATGTGATTTGAAATTTGTTCAAACTAAAGGTTGTAAAAAATATTTTATAACTTCTATTGATGATTATACAAAGTATTATTATGTCTTTCTAATACGAAATATAGACGAAGCCTTAGATACTTTTAAACATTATAAGACGGAAGTTGAAAATCAACTTGGTAAACGAATAAAAAGTATTCATAGCGATATATATGATAAATACGGGGCACCGTTTGAAGAATATTGGTCCGAGCATGAAATCATTTATCAAATAACGACATCTTACTCACCACAATCAATTGGTATTGTTGAACTCAAAAATCCAACTCTTAAATAGATGATGAATTCAATGTTGATAAGTTCAAGTCTACCTCAAAACTTGTGGGAAGAAGCTATTCTATTGACAAATAGCATTTTTAACAAGATACCCCTTAAGAAAANGTTCAAGTCTACCTCAAAACTTGTGGGAAGAAGCTATTCTATTGACAAATAGCATTTTTAACAAGATACCCCTTCAGAAAATGGAAGAAACTCCATATGAACTATGGAAATGTTACTCTCCTTCTTACCAGTACTTGAAAGTGTGGAGGTATTTGGCTAACATTGAAATGTCCAAGCCTAAACAAGTGAAAATCGGTCCTAAGACAATTGATTACATATTTATTGGAAACGTCAACAATAGTAGTACATATAAATTTGAAATTCAAGATGTACATGAAGGAACAATAATTGAATCAAGAAATGCATCATTCTTCGAAAATATTTCTCTATATAAAAATAAGGAAAATGGAAGTTCAAAGAAAAGAACTTATGATACTATAAATGGCACTTCAAATGAGGAAGAACCATGGTATAGTAAAAAGGCTATAATATCTACTTCGTTAGACCTAGATTTTCTAACTTATATGTTAGAGAATGACCCTAAAGACTTTCGATGAATCGATGTCTACACCGGAAGCACTGCGTTAGAAATGAGCTATCAATAATGAGATAGATTTTATAATGCAAAATCACACTTAGGAGTTAGTTGATTTACTTCCTGGAAACAAGTCTTTAGAATGTAAATGGATTTTCAAAAAGAAACTAAAATCGGATGAATCCATTGACAAATATAAGGCTATATTGGTTACTAAGGGATATATACAAAAGAAAAAGGACTTGACTTCTTTGATACCAGCTCACCCATAACTAGAATCACCTCAATAAGGTTATTAGTTGCTATTGCGGCATTATATAACTTTGAGATTCATCAAATAGATATAAAAACAGTATTCCTAAATGGTGAGCTAGAAGAGGAGATATACATGGAACAACATAAAGAGTTCGTCTTTCCTAATCACAAACAAAAGTTTTATAAACTAGTTAAGTCATTGCTCCTAAACAATGGCACCATAAGTTTAACAAAAAGATGCTATCTAATGGATTTAAGATAAACGAGTGTAACAAATGTGTATACATAAAACATACAATAAAAGCCTACATGACAAGTGTGTCTATTTGTAGACCACATATTGATAATGACCAATAGTCATGAAATAATGCTAAACATTAAGAGAATGTTATTGAAACATTTTGATATGAAAGACTTGGGTATAGCTGATGTTAATTAGGGATTAAGATCTTTAGAATATCAAAAGAAATTATACTTTTACAATCTTACTACATTGAAAGTATACTTAAAAGCTATAATGTATTTGTGGAAAGTCTTGCGAAAACCCATATTTACACAAGTTTACACTTAGTAAAAAATACAGGTGAATGTGTGTCACAACTAAAGTATTCATAGGTTATAGACAGTTTAATATATATTACAAACTTCACTCGACCGGACATAGCATTTGCTATGAATAAACTTAACAGATTCACAAATAATCTAAGTCATGATCGTTGGAAAGTTTTAACAAGGGTTCTTGGTATTGAAGTATACATTAATCTATGTATTACTCTTAACAAAATATCATGTGGCATTAGAAAGATATTGTGATGCGGATTAGATATCCAATATAAAAGATTCTAAGTCTACTAGTGGTTATGTATTTACCATCGGTAGAGGAGTTGTTGTATCATGGAAGTCGACAAAATAAACGTGTATAGCTCGATCAATGATGGAATTAGAGTTTATTGCTTTGGACAAAGTTGGAGAAAAAACAAAATGGGTTCGTAACTTCTTTGAAGATATTCCATGTTGGCTTAAGCAGATACCTACAATTAGTGTACATTGTGATAGTCAATTGTTTATTGGAAGGGCTCAAAGCAGCATATATAATAGTAAGTCTAGACATATACGTCATAGACACAATACTATTAAGCAACTGATCTATAATGGTATAATCTCCATAGATTATGTGAAGTCAAAGGAGAACATCGCGGATCCACTTACGAAAGGTTTACCTATAGTTCAAGTATATTGCCTATAGAAAGTAATGAGATTAAAGCATACTACATAAGGATCTTTGTAATGATAACCCTACCTTATTGGTTGGAGATCATAAGATCTTGGTTCAAATGGACAACTAAGTTATGAAGATTCAATAAAGCATTTGGGAAAATATTTCATAACTCATTCATATGATAATTAAAGTGCTTTCTGCAGAATGTTAAGGTTAATATATCATTTTAATGATTCATACATCTTAATTAAATTAAATGGAGTAGGGCAAAATACTCTTAATAGGAGGTCACCTATGTAAGTGTGAGGTGGGGTTGCCTCAATGAAAATTGTTCAAAGACTGAAATTTTACAAACACTTACGAAACCTAATAATGGTTTA
Source organism: Fraxinus cuspidata (assembly GCA_903798385.1). Lineage (NCBI taxonomy): Eukaryota > Viridiplantae > Streptophyta > Magnoliopsida > Lamiales > Oleaceae > Fraxinus > Fraxinus cuspidata. Next base: position 1,667 of record CAIGRP010123130.1, on the reverse strand, counting down.
AGGCTAAAATGAACCAAGTCATGAGAACCATGAATGTCTGTGTGAGTATTATTTTCTTGGTTCAGACCAACAGCTGAATGGTTCAGTACATCACGTTCACCAATTAGCCAAGTAAATCCAATCATATTTCCGCATGGCATGGGGATATTCGATTTTTATTGATGTGGGGGACTGTTTGAATTTGGTTTAGAGTGATGAAATTTACTTAAAGTATACAACTTAAAAGGTGACTTTGTGTCAACTTCGACCAAATATTCGGACTTGATTCGATAGTCAAATTATAATTATAAATAGACTAACTTGTTCTACTCGTTGAGTAGATCGTTGTGGTATATTTGAAATCTCAAAATCAATTCCGGATGAATGAAAAATTACGATCCAAGTTGGATAGAAAAGAAGAAAAACTAGTTGAGATAAATTGTCTAACTCCATAGCTCGCCATCAAGCGATGAGACTGTTGCTCGAACAACAGGCAGACGAGAGAGGTTCCGTTGAATAGGTGTTATTGTCGCTTAAACGAGAGGCCAACGACAGCAAGGGATGCTTCCTTACGTGAAGGCTGCTGAGTTTGGTGCGTAATACTTCACTGACAACCCCTCATCATCTAGTAATAGGCGAGCGAGAGAGGTTCTATTGAAGAAGTGTCACTGTCACTGTCGCTGTTGCTCTAGCAAAATATCAGCGACAGGCTAGCAACAACCATGGATGTTTCCCTTCATGAAGGTTGTTGGGTTTGAGACATGATATTTCGCTCATAACCCCTCATTTTCTATAAATAGGACCATTTGGACGTTCATTATACATCCCATATAATTTGCATTGGGCATTACATCAAAATACTCTCCAAAAATCATTTCAAAAATATTTTCTTGTAGAGGGAAAATTCTCGCTCAAAGTTCGTTGTTACTTGTGGTTTGAAATGCTTCTACCACAAGTTGTATCTGTTGTATCTTGGGACAATTTTGTCTTAAGGAAAAAATGTTTTTACTTGCCTCAAATTTCGTTATTCACTTTATTTTCTTTTTCTTGCTTTGTTTCTTTTCAATTTAAGAGTTTAATTACGCTCTTAAAAAATTAAACTTAAATATTTCTTTATCTAAAACAATTATTTCAATATATTATCTACCACCAAAAATGACCATAACACTTGAGATCGTACAAGAGATTTATGCAAAGAGACAAATAGGTAGTCAAGTTCAATGGTCTTTAGTTGCTATAAACAAATTATTGTTGGCATCTATGTTATTACCTGATTTGCATCATGTCATGAATTCGTTAATAATAAATTAATTAATTAATTAATTAATTATTGAAGAATGAAAATAACCATAGTTACTATGGGCCTACTTGGGAGTTTCGACGTACCAGTTATAAGCCTTATTTTATAAACTTTTTTTAAAATATCGTTATTTGAACTTTTATGAACGGATCTGTTTTGAGTGGTTTTATTAGCGCTTCAACAAATGCTTAAGAATTCATTATTTACCGGTTCTGAAATTTTTTTTAAAAAGTAAAATTACATATATGTCCCTTAGTATAATCTTAGTTTATTGTTTTTTATTTGGAATTTTTTTCATCATAATTTACTTATATGTAATTTTTCTACACATAAATTAATATTTAAATTAAAAAATAAATAAAGTTTAAAATTTTAAGTTAATATTTTT
>CAIGRP010123128.1:0-10593 GCA_903798385.1 Fraxinus cuspidata | reverse complement strand
TGCTCTGTCGACCTCGATATCCTGTGAAGAGATCCGATGTCCCAACACTATCCCCTCTTTCACCAAAAATTAGCACTTCTCCCAATTGAGCACTAGATTATTCTCTTCACACATTTGTAATACGAGCAATAAACATTCTAGGCAGTCATCAATCCAAATACTGAAAAGTCATCCATGAATACCTCGATTTTCTTTTGTACCATGTCAAAGAATATGGCCATCATGCATCGCTGAAAGGTTGCAGATGCATTGTACAGACCAAAAGACATTCTTCCAAAGGCAAACCAGTCTATATAATGATTTGTTACAGACTATCGACACCTAGGTAACGAAATACAATGAATCTATGGACAGATACACTGATGATAACGCGTCGATGATGGGTTTGAGTTTGCGGTGGAGGTGGAGGTGGCGTTGGTCAGTGTGGATTTTGGGTTTGAGGTGAGGTGGGGTGGGGGTGGGTGAGGGTTGAGAGGGAAAAGACACCGGTCTGTGTTTGTGTTTTTTATTTCTTATTTTCTATTTAATTATTTAATGCGATAAATGGAAAGTTACTCTTTTGCCCTTTTTTAAAATATTAAAAATGTGATCAAAGTTAAATTTTGTTCAACTGACAGAATTGTAGATAAAAATTGTCCAAAAGGGCTCCACCTGCAACATTTGAAAATGTTAGGGTGACGGCTACAACAAATTAAAGGTTTGGAAAAAGTCTACTAATATTTCAAACGTTTGAGGCTTTTGCTGCAATTATCCCTTCTACACGAAATGAAGTTTTATGGTTGCTTGTTTTAACAGGTGTTCTTTTTCATGTGAAGTTGCCTGAAAAATTTGTAACGAAGTAATTTGCATGGTGCATAACCTTTTTTGTACTTCTAATGAAATTTAGCTAATACAATATTTACAGAGAACACATTAATATGTACGCAATAGAAGTAGCCTGGTTACTTTTGTCATACTTTTAACTTCATTATAATGAGTGCATCTTAATAAATAAATTATGTAACCACACAAAGATTTTTGTCTAATACAGATATAACATTACGAAATAGCCATTGTTAAATTACAAAATGAAAACACCGTTTATGAAATCAACGCATGTGATTACAAAATAATCAACAGATGAAAACACGTATGAACAAGGTCCTTTTTTTTTTTTTCACACAAGAAAGTAATGGTACAATTACAACCATAGAAAATAATGAATATAAATAGACATTTTTAAATAACAAAGTCAAAGCCTTTACCAGCTACAATCGATAAAAAAAGGTGTCACATGCTATAATATTCATCAAATAAATGTAATATCATCTCTATATAAGAAAAGAGACGCTAGTCATAGATCAACTCGTCAACATGACCTTTTTTTTTTAATTTCTTTTGTAGCATTAAATTGAAATTGTGTGACTACTTCCATTTTATTTATTTCGACACACTTTTCTACTTTGGAACTTTCTTCTTTCTATTTAATGCGTTCTATCCACAACTTAATACATGAAAATCCGGAATATTAAAATCCCTCTAAAGGAACATTTAAAGAATCTCTAAGAATATTTTCCATTTTGAAACGGTTATATCAAAAAAATAAAGAATCTCTTGATTTTTCATTTTCAAAAACTATTATTCGACTTCTTCGGGTCGTTATGTGCATATTTATCATTTTCAGAATTTAGTGTGCCGCTGTGAACATCTATCTTAGTTTTGATTGTCTTTAAGAATGGTCTTCCTAACGTAACAAAATAAGGGTACTTTGATCACTATTTTCCATTTCAAGCACATAGAAATCAGTGAAAAAAACTAAATCATTAACTTGCACAAGGACATCCTCAACTACACCCTTAGGATATGTATTATATATATATAACATTTTCTCCGTACACGTTGGATTCCCAAATATGCAATGTAAATACAGAAAAGGTCATGCATAGTGCACACGCTTTCAAGTCGTACATCGATCGCACTTATGTAGTTTTGTACATGTTTAACATTCTCCAAATTTAGTTCATTGCATAATTTTCACGCAAATGCACATTCTAAAGAAAACGTGTTAAAACAAGCAAGGATAAACTCCTTTTTATGAACGATCTATACTTATATATATAGACTTACACAGATCCGTTATAGAAACGGAGTACAAATGGACACCGTCGATTTTGCCGTTTCTTGGAGTCAGCTCAATCGGTTAGCTCTTAATTATGGTGTTTGGTGTTTTGCTTTGTTGTTTTTGCAACCCTTATTGTATTCTTATTTAAATGACTACTTTTATCCTTAAAATAAATACTGAACTTTTCAGTGAATGTTTAACAAACAAAACAGTAGAATTTTAAGTCTGAAACAAAACAAAATAGAGGGGCGCCCTCCTCAAATAATCTGAGGTTTGTACTGGGAGGCTTACGCCACACTCAATAAAGGCCTAAGCCTCTTAATTCTTTTCAAGTCTTGCAACTCTGTACTTTTTGTTAGTGCCACAAATGGGTCTTTTCAACCATGGGTTGGACCATATCAATTGCTATACCTTGAATGTAGTTGAAGATATTCTAAAGACACAATATAAGAAAGATGACTGATGTTTGAGTGAAAATTTGATCGTGATGCATGTTCATTCATTTGTTGTAGCATAGTCTTCCATTTTTATTATGTATCTCATATGTTATTTCAATCCATATACGTTTTTCGATGTAACTCCAACAATAACTTTGATAAATTTAATATGTTGGTAATCCCACAAAAGATTGCTGAAATTGTGAGAGAGAAGTTGGCTGAAACTGTAACTTGGAAAGATCCAAGTGGGGTTATTTAGGATGTAGGATTGATGTCAGAAGGGGATAAATATGTTCTCAAACAGGGCTGGATAGCCTCTGTCGAAGATAATTTTCTAGAGGAAAAAGATATTCTGATCTTTAAGTGCAATGGGAATTCAAGTTTGATGTTATTATGTTTGACGTGTAAAATTAATGTGAGAGAGAAGCTTCACATTTTATGACAAAATGTAAGCATATAAAACGAGAATTTGGCTGTAAAAAAAAGAGCAATGTGCCTGAAAGAATTGAAGATGAAGAAATTGAATTTTCCAATGATGATGATGTTTACCATCCAATAAAATGCCTAAAAACACTCTCTACCAGATCTAATGCAAAGGCTTGAAGGTGAAACAATGTTATGCTTTGTTCCGGATCTCCATGAAAAATACGAAGTAGAGTTTGAAGAAGTGGAGGGAGAAAGGGCTCTTGAGAAACTTGTTCATGCATTATGACAACTCTATTATATGTAGAACAGTCAAATCCTTTTGTGATTACGTAATTTGTGTAGTAGGATGCATTCATTCATTGTAATGGGGTTAAAAGTTCGATAAAGTAACCAGACCAATTTAACTTTGTATAAATTAATGTTTTCTCCATACACATTGGACTGCCAAAAATGCATTCAAAATATGTAAAGGTTACACTATGCACATGCTTTCAAGTTGCACATTGATTGCACTATTTATGTAGTTTTGAGCATTTTATCATTCTCAGAATTTAATTCATTAAATTTTTTTAGAGACCCGTATCATTACACATAAGCCTTTTAAGTCTCTTCAAGTCTTGCACCTCAGTAGTTTTTGTTATCACCTCGAAAGGGTTTTTTTGAACCGTGATGAGATTACATCAATTGCGATACAATGTGTGTAGTTGAACATATTCTGAAAAGATGGCGGATATTTGAGTGTAATTTCGACTGTGATGCTTGTTCTTTCAATTAGTCATTCATTTGTTGTAGCATAAACTTTCATTTTTGCTTTGTACATCATATTTTATTTCATTACAGATGTTTTTGATGTAACCCAAACCAAAACACCGATAAATAATGTGCAGAAATCCCACAAAAGATTGCTGAATGTGAGAGAGAACTTGGCTGAAACTGTAACTCTGAAAGATCCATGTTGAAACTTCGACTCCGAAAGAACCAAGTGGGATTATTTGGGATGTAGGATTGATGTCAGATGGCGATAAATTGTTCTCAAGCGGGGCAGGAAAGCCTTTGTGGAAAATAATTTTCTAGAGGAAAATGATATTTTGAAATTTAAGTCCGAAGGGAATTCTAATTTAATGTTATTATGTTCAACCAGAAAAAATATTCTGAGAGAGAAGTTTCACAGACGAAATGTAAGCATAGAAATGGGGAATTATGCTGTAAGTGAGAGCAACATGCATGAAAGAATTGAAGATGAAGAAATTGAATCTTCCGAAGATGATGATTACCATCCAATAAAAAGCCTATAGAGACTACCTATGAGAGCTAATGCAAAAGCTTAAAGGTGAAACAATGTCAAGTTTGTTGCAGATCTCAGGTTACTTCAATGAAACTTGTGTCACTGAAGAGACTTATTTATAATCACTTTCGTTATAATAGGATTAAAAGTTTGATGAAGTAACTAGACTAATTTAGTTGTGTATAAGTTAACACTTTATCAATATACATTGGATTGCAAAAGATGCATTAGAAACACAAAGGGTTATGCATTTTGCACATGCTTTAAAGTCGCACGTTAATAGACGTAATTTTTTATTTTTTGCATGTTTATCAATCTCAAAAGTTACTTCACTACAAAATTTTCATGTAAATACACGTTCTAAAGAAAACATGTTAAAACAAGCAAAGATAAACTCCTTTTTATGAACAACTATGCTTATTTTGGTAAAAGCTAATATATTTATATAGACTAACGAAGATCCGTTATAGAGATGAAGTATATATCTACACAGTCGACGAGTCCCTGTAGCCGTCACTTGGTTCTCGGAGTCAGCTCAATCGGTTAGCTTTTGCATATCGTGTTTGTGTTTTGCTTTGTTCTTTTTGCAATCATTATTTTATTCTTATTTAAATGACTGCTTTTAAGTTCAAATAATAGTATTTAACTTTTCAGTTAACTTTTAACAAACAAAATAGTAGATTTTTAAACCCCAAAAAATCTAAATGAAATAGAGGAACACCCTCTTCAAAGAATCTGGGGTTGCTCTACGAGGCTTACTCCTCTATCAATAGAGGAGTAAGCCTCTTAATTCTCTTTAAAATTTGTGCCTCTTTACTTTTTGTTAGCGCTTCAAAAGGGTGTTATAAATCATGGGTTGGAGTGCATCAATTGTGATACTCTGTGTGTAGTTGAACATATTTTAAAGACCCCATATAAGAAAGATGGCTGATATTTGAGCCTGAATTCGATCATGATGTTTGTTCACTGAATTAATCATTTATTTGTTGTAGCATATTCCTTCCTTTTGGATATGCATCTCATGTTATTTCAGACCACATATGTATTCGATATAACCCCAAACATAACTTTAATAAATTCATATGCAGGTTTTCCGAAAGAAGTTTGTTGAAAATGTGAGAGAAGTTGGCTGAAATTGTGACTCTGAAAGATCCAAGTGGGTTTAATTGGGATGTAGGATTGATGTCAGAGGGCCATAAACATGTTCTCAAACAGGGCTGGAAAGACTTTGTTGAAAATAATTTTCTGGATGAAAAGGATATTCTGATATTTAAGTGCAACNAAATAATTTTCTGGATGAAAAGGATATTCTGATATTTAAGTGCAACGGGGAATTCATTCGACCAGAGAAATTGCTGTGAGAGAGATGCTTCACAATTTAAGACGAAATGTAAGCTACAAAAAGGTAATTTAGTTGTAAGAGAGAGAGCATGACTGAAAGAATTGAAGATGAATAAAATATATCTTCTGACGATAAAGTAGTCTAACATGATTATGGGGACAGGTATGTCTTTGGGTGGACTGAGATCATTGATAGTATATCCCAACTTCAGCAGCATCTTCAAAGGGATGATGTTTATCGCAGACCCGCAGTCGAACATGATTCTGGGGACAGGTATGGCTTCAAGACTTCCAGCCATCAACAAAGGCCAGACTGGTGGAATTCCATTTTATTGAACATTCATCATAATGGGATTAAAAGTTCAATAAAGTTACAAGACTAGTTTAATTGTGTATAAATTAACATTGTATCCATGCACTATGGACTTCCAGAAATGAATTAGAAGCACATAAAATGTTTTGCATATTGGCTGAGATTATAGTTTTTAGATAATTGCACTTAGTTCACGGGAAGGGAAAAAATTGTACTGCATAGGTTTCACTCGTATGAAACTTGTGGACTTCAGCGGAATGAAAACAAGAGAGCAGAGAGGAAGCTTACCGCAACTATTATCAAGTTATATAAAACTTAGAAAAAAAAAGGGAGAAGCAACTAGAATATTTCTTACTTCGCAAGATTTATTTCACAATTAACTTTTTTTTTTCAAACATACATTTTAGGGCCTATGTTTGCTATTTATACTAACTACAAAACACACTACAAATTACATATTTAGCCCTTGTTTAACAAATATCATTGACTCTTTAAATTAAAACACATTACACATTAGCAATACACTATGCACGTGCTTTAAAGTCGCACGTTCATCTCACTTATTTATGTAGGTTTTATTTCATTTTATTGTTCATAGAATTTACTTCAATACTTAATTTTAAAGCAAATACACGTTCCCAAGAAAACATGTTAAAACAAGCAAAGATAAACTCATATTTACAAACAATCTAGACCTTTTTTGGTAAACAGTAAAATATTTATACAGACTTATGAATATCCGTTATAGAGACGGAATATAAATGGACACAGTCGATTAGTACCTGTTGCCATCACTTGGTTCTTGGAGTTAGCTCAATCTGTTAGCTTCTGCATATTGTGTTTGGTGTTTTGCTTTTATATTTTTCAATCCTTACTTTATACTTAATCCAATGACTGCTTTTATTGTTAAAATAATAGTATTCAACTTTTCAGTGAACTTTTAACAAACAAAATAGTAGATGTTTCAACTCCAAACCCTAAACGAAATAGAGGAGCACTCTCCTCAAAGAATCTGAGGGTTGTTCTACGAGGCTTACGCCTCAATCACTAGATGTGTAAGCTTCTTAATTCTCTTCAAATCTTGCTCCTCATTACTTTTTGTTAGTGCCTCAAAAAGAGTTTTGAAAGTTTTGGGTTGGACTACATCAATTGTGAAGTTCTATGCGTAGTTGAACATATTCTAAAGACCACATATTCAACTGATCATTTATTTGTTGTAGCATACTCTTTCTTTTTGGATATGTATCTCATATGTGATTTTAGACTATATATGCATTCAATATAACCCCAAACATAGATTTGATAAATTAATATGCAGGTTTTCCCAAAGAAGTTTTGCTGAAAACATGAGAGAGAAGTTGGCTGGAACCCTGACTCTTAACAATCTGAGTGGGATTCTTTGGGATGTAGGAATGATGTCAGATGGGGATAAATATGTTATGAAAAAGGGCAGGAAAGCCATTTTTTGAAAATAATTTTCTAGCGGAAAATGATTTTCTGAATTCAAATTCAATGTTTTTGTGTTCAACCCGAAAAATTATAATGAGAGAGAAGCTTCACATTTTGTGACCAAATGTAAGCATACGAAAAGGGAATTTATTTGTTAGAGAAAGAGCAATGTGCGTGAAAGAACTGAAGATGAAGAAATTGAATCTTCCGATGATAATGTAGCCTAACATGATTCTGAGGACATGTATGTCTTCAAGACTTCCAGCCAGCAAAGGCCACACTTGTGGAAATCCATTTTATGGAACATTCATTATAATGGGATTAGGAATTTGATATTGTATCCATACTAGTTTAATTGCGTATAAATTAACATTTTCTCCGTACACATAGGACCGCCAAAAATGAACTAGAAATGCATAAAAGGTTATGCACTATGCACATGCTTTCAACTCGCACGTTAATCGCACTTATTTATGTAGTATTTTTGCATTTTATCATTCTCAGAAGTTACTTCACTACATAATTTTCATGCAAATACACATTCTAAATAAAACATGTCAAAACAAGCGAGCAGAATACTCCTATTTATGAACAATCTATGCTGATTTTGGTATACTCTAATATATTTATACAGACTTACGAAGATCCATTATAGAGATGGAGTATGAATGGACACGGTCGATGAGTACCTGTTGCCGTCACTTGATTTTCAGAGTCAGCTCAATGATTAGCTTTGCATATCATGTTTTGTGTTTTGCTTTGTTCTATTTGCAATCCTTATTTAAATGACTGCTTTTATTGCTAAAATAACAGTATTCAACTTTTCAGTGAATTTTGAACAAATAAAATAGTAGATTTTTAACTCTGAAACCTAGTCGAAGTAGAGGAGCGCCTTCCTCAAAGAATCTGTTGGTATTACTATGAGGTTTACGCCTCAATCAATAGAGGCATAAGCCTCTTAATTCTCTTCAAAACTTGTGCTTCGTTACTTTTTGTTAGCACCTCAAAAGGGTTTTATAAATCATGGGTTGGACTACATCACCTGCAAAACTCTGTGTGTAGTTAAACATATTCTAAAGACCCCATATAAGAAAGATGGCTGACATTTGAGTATGAATTCGATCGTGATGCTAGTTCATTCAATTAATCATATATTTGTTGTAGCATAGTCTTTCCTTTTGGATATGTATCTCATATGTTATTTCAGACAATATATGCATTCGATGTAACTCCAAACATAAATTTAATGAACAGAGCTGCAAAGCCTTTGTCGAAAATAATTTTCGAATATGATTTTCTGATATTTAAGTGAAATGGGAATTCGAAGTTTTTGTTACTGTTAGACAAGAGTAATTACAGCGAGAGAGAAGTTTCCCATTCTGTGACGAAATGTAAGCATGCAAAAAGGAAATTTAGTTGTAAAAGAAAGAGCAACTTACCTGAACGAATTGATGATACATAAATTGAATATTACAACAATAAAACATTCTAAAATGATTATGGGGGCGGTGTTGTAAAGACCCAAATTTTATATATATTAGGCAAATTGTTGTCAAACGACATCCTGGTCGATGATGTAAAGTCACTGTTTGTTCAGTCGGCATCGACCAAAGTAAAATATCGACACCACAATTATTCGAACCAATCCTATAACCTATTTGGGCCATTTGTAGTAGCCTAATTAAATTAGTGCTACTCATGCCTAGCCCCTAACCCTTGTATGGCTTTTTGGTTGATAGCATATTTGTTTGCTACCTATTGGGCCTAATTAGTGTTTACCCCGAAATCTTTGGTGATCGAAGATTCTTATTCAACATTTGGTACCAGAACGTTGGTTTTGAGTGGATTCCAACGAGAAGGTGAAAAAAAATCAACATATTTACAGTTTTGAAAACTGTCCGGTTTCTTCTTCCAAAATCCGAACATGTAACTTCCTTTTCCGGCCAAACCAGTGGTCGGTTGAAAAATCCAGCACCACAGGAGGCCTGTGTAAGTGGACGCACATTGGGTTGGAGTGCGTGGTGGTGGAACTCACTGGCGACGGGGTGCGCGGAGGCGCGTCCGACTTGGTCTGAGGAATCTTTCTTTAGGTAGTTTTATCTTATCAAGATTTCTAATGTGTTTGTGCTGTTAGTTTTTTATTTCAGATCATACAGCGAAATCTGGACAACTTTCTCCCTGCGTATTTAGGATTCAATTTTACATTCGATCGGTTGTTGTAGACTTTATGGAGAATAGTGATCTCCCTAAAGTGTTAAAATTATATTCCTCAAAATTTACAGACTCAGATAGGTCCGCTCTAGTAAATTGACTAACCTTGTTTAATTTTAGCTCTAGCACGTCATCGTGTGGAGTGACAATAGGATTGGAGTTACCGTGTGAGGGTAACCATTGCCTATTCTATAAATTAAGAACTACTTGCTCTTAGTTGCTACAAGCTTAAAATTGTTTATTTGATAAACTTCAGCATATTAATTTTGTGATATATCATGAGTGAAATTGTTTGGTTAACTTATTTCTTGTTGCACTGTTAAGTTANTTGGAGTTACCGTGTGAGGGTAACCATTGCCTATTCTAGAAATTAAGAACTACTTGCTCTTAGTTGCTACAAGCTTAAAATTGTTTATTTGATAAACTTCAGCATATTAATTTTGTGATATATCATGAGTGAAATTGTTTGGTTAACTTATCTCTTGTTGCACTGTTAAGTTATTAGAATACCTAGACCATACCCGTTTTAACATTCCCTTGATCTAAGATCATGAATCTTATGAAATCCTGGGAATATAAAACGGTGTATATTTGCGACCCTAGGTCTGATTTGTGTGGCTTAATTGTCTTGTATTTTTGATTGATTATTAAAAATGACAACACACAATTTTGATTTAGGAACTTTTAACAGAAAATGTGACTTTTCAATCGGCAACAAAAAATTATAGGTATTTTAGTTCAACAAAAGGTTTCAAAAGCCATTCATGACAACTTTCCCTCTAATTTTTTAAAAGAACAAAAATAAGAAGTTGATAAGCTTGCTTATACCTCAATTATTTTACACTTGGCTGATGCAGTTTTGAGAAAAGTGGCTAAACTAGAAACCACTAAACAACTTTGGATAAAATTGGAAGACTTGTATTTGCTCAAATCTACTCCAAACAAGCTTTACTTACTTGAGCGTTTTTTCAGTTTCAAAATGAACTTGATGACAATTTAGACGTATTTGTTCAAGCTATTGTTAACTGTG
>CAIGRP010123126.1:0-13779 GCA_903798385.1 Fraxinus cuspidata | reverse complement strand
AAGACTCGATGATGAATTTTGAATTCTTTGTTGATTACAATAGTCATATTGCAATACCAATATGACTATTGTTTTATTATTATTATTATTTTTTATCTCAAATGAAAGTTTGCAAAAGTAAATGAATTCTATAAAATAGTTTTTAAATAAAAATTTTTAGAAGTCTATAAAAACTTTATTAATTCTGAAAATAAACATAAAGAGCTTGTTTGAGCTCCATATTTATTGCTAAAAATGCATTTTGAAATAGTGATTTGATGGAGAATGTGTGATTAAAAAATAAGGAAAATTTTGAATTTACGTGTAATATTATTTTATTGAATAATGTGTGGTTAAAAAATAAGAGAGAAAAATATATTTTGAAAATAATTGTGACCAAACAAGGGAAAAAGATAAAAGTTCATTGAACCTTACCTTAGTTATTTTTTAAAAGTCTTTAAAAAGTCAAATTGAATTATGAAAATTATACCTTTATTTAGTCTTTCCTATTCAATCAACTACTACCAATAATTGCACTTTAAAAAATGTTATCAATAAAGTTTTAATACCTTTTTATTTAAAGTTTGTTTGAGTCCCATTTTTATCGAGAATAAATTTTGTGATAGTGATTTTTTAAAAATATTTGATTAAAAAATTAGATTGTTTTTTTGGATTTTCATGTAAAATTATTTCATTTGAAGAACGTGATATTAAAATGAGTTTGGGGGAAAATGAGTTTTAAAAAATTTGTATAACTTATTATCTTACCTTAAGGACTTGCCCGGGAGCTTTTTCACCAATTTTGTCTGATTTTGAGTGGCATCATTTAAGGGTGATTGAAAAAAATCAGTGCTTGCTAGTTTTTCGGGCATCAATTATAAATGGTTTAAAAATCACCCAAAATCGATATAGTGTAATTTTGACTAATTTTCTCAATCCACCAAATCGCTATTTTTTTATCGTTTTCTTGTATTCTCTTTTAATTTTACCTTATATAAAGTAATTATTTCAAATCAAAATATTTTGTTCAAAACTAATTTGTAAATAAAAATATATTAACTAAAAATTTATTTATAAAAAATATAATATTATAATTAAAATATTATTTATAAGTAAAATATTACTTATAAAATAAAATAAAATAAAAACTTTGTTTATAATAAACACTCATAACATGTTCCCAAACTCCCAAGCAGGCCATAGAAACACCTCTTATCCATCCATCTCACTGATAAAAAAACACAGAACACATAACAAACAATCCAATTCATTCACCTTAAAATCCACGAAAGAACAAAGAAGAAGCACGCAACATCTGCAATGCCTCTCTCTCCGTCAATTTCAGTACCCACTGCATACATAAGCTGTTTTGCCGCTTCCAATAAGTCTACTGCTTCTTCCCCGCCATTGTTAAAGAACCTCAGATTCCCGCGTTTCTGGCCCTGGCAAAAGGTAATGCCTTCCAACCCCAACAAAAACGAGGATTGCTCGTGTTTTATGTCAACACTTGTGCTATAATTTGTTGTAATTAACTTTAGTTTGTGGGTTTATAAGAAATTGGGATCCCTTCCATTACAAGCCAGTTCACCTGTGTGGATTTTAGTAATTTTGTATATTGCACACGTGGAAAACGAGGGATGTCGTAGTTCATCAGTTCCTGTATTGTGATGTCAAATTATATGGGATTAACAGGTGAAGATGGGTCCATTGAGTGTGTCTCCTATGGGATTTGGGACATGGGCATGGGGTAATCAGCTTCTATGGGGCTATCAAGAATCTATGGACAGTGAGCTACAGCAGGTTTTTAATATTGCGGTTGAGAATGGGATTAACCTGTTTGACACAGCCGATTCTTATGGGACTGGAAAGTTGAATGGACAAAGCGAGAAGCTTCTTGGGAAGTTCATCCGAGAGTTTGAAGGTTGATCTTTTTACCTGTCTTATTTTATGAAGTTTAGCTAACTTGACATTTAATCAAGAAAGCCTTTTTTTTATTATTATTATTTGCAATGTCTTTAAACTAAAATGGTATTCAAGATTGGCTGTCTTACTGAATCACAGATAAAATGCATACAGCTGTTTTCGTTTGAAAAAGAAATCTTATGAATGGTGCAATTAGAAAAATCCCGGCTTGAGTTTAACATTGTACTGAATTTAATATTATCCACTTCTAATTATGAAAGTTTTACAAATTCATGCTTAATTTATTTTTTTATTTTTTTGTGGGTTGGTTATGTAGAACATTGTTGAAGAATTGAATCAAAATAGGGAAAAAGTAATAGTGTAGAGAGAACATTTGAATTCCGATTTAGGCTCGTAATACCATTTCGAAAAGAGGACGATGATACGAGTAAAACTCATCGCTACGCCATGATGTACGATGAATTTCGGCCATCCGAGTTCGTTTAGGACTCGAAAACTGATTTTTAAAGTTTTAGTGCTATTTTTGTTATTTGGTTTATTTCGAATCCTTTTTTTAATTTTAGTTTGTTTAAACTAAGTTTTCATTAATTTTAGTCCTATAAAACTAGGTTTTCATGTATTATTATTATCTTTCATTAATAAAATTCGTGAGTTTAATTTTTTATAATTTGGTAGATTCCAAAATTCATTTTCTTAAGGTTTTCGCGTGAATTCCTTGTTTGGCATTGCTTCAGTTAGGGGGTAACATCTGAATTCTAGCCATTGGATGGTACACATGAATTGGATTATCTGCTTCCCAACTAGTTTAACATTCTAGTTTCATATGGGGATCCACGTTAATTAAATTTCAAGATGACGATATTCGTTAGAAATTTTGCTGAATATGAACTTGGCTATTTGCATGTTCAGGGAATAAGCAGGTGCAGGATAACATTGTTATTGCTACAAAATTTGCTGCATACCCATGGCGCTTAACACCCGGTCAATTTGTGAATGCTTGCAAGTATGCATCATCTTCATCTAATTATACGATATTGGATAAACCTAATGGAGCCTGTAATCGATTTGAATACATCGTTTCAAAGCATGTACAAGTTCTTGATTTTCATTTTTCCAGTATCTGTTGCTGCAAGTTGATGGAATGCGGGATAATGAGACTGCCTTGAAATTTAAAAAACATAAATTATTTTAGCTTTGGCTATTCGCCCAAGTAAAAAAATCTTGATGCAGAATAATGTTTCAGGTCTTCATTGGATCGGATGCAAATTGAGCAAATAGGAATAGGACAATTACACTGGTCAACTGCAAATTATGCTCCTCTGCAAGAGCGAGCTCTTTGGGATGGTTTAGTGGCAATGTATGATAAGGTTACAATGAACTTATAGCATATCTTTGTCCAATGAAAATCATCATGAATGCCAGCATAAAAATATGTTGTTTCTTCTGGTAGTTGTGTGGATATTTCTTGTCATTCTTGTTTATATATTTTGCACTATTTCCTCTGATTTTTTTTTCCTATGAACTACTGAAACTCAATTTTTTCACTTCTTTGAAGAAGAAATTTTACCCTCTCATCATTATAATTGCAAATTGATGTCCAGCTGATGGATATTTTGGGAAACAGGGTTTAGTTCGAGCAGTTGGTGTGAGCAATTATGGACCAAAGCAGCTACTAAAAATATACAATTACCTGAATGCTCGAGAAGTGCCATTGTGCTCGGCTCAGGTGAATGTTATGTTCTATATTTCCAATGAACTTAAATTTACTTCTGTCAGGTAACAGGGTAAAGTACTTGAACAGTCTTATGATATCGTGGCCTTATTGCTAACTGCTAATAACTACAACAAAAACAGGCTCAAATAAGTTTCTATCAATTTATATCTTCTTCAGTGTTCTTTGTGTCTTCGTGTGCATATTAATTGATTAGTCAATTTGAGTTAAGTACGTAAGATGAGCAAGTGACTCCTTTGCAATCACTGCAATAATGCATCTCTAAAGAAATTACAAGTATTTTTTCTGTTTTTTCATTGTAGGTAGTGCAATATTTATCTAGTATGCTTTCCTATGACTTGTCAGTTGCGATTTTCCTTTTGATATCTACTATTATAGTGAGTGAACCACTGAAAAATTGACAATCCAAATCATTTTCCCAATGGATACCACCAGTCATTGCTTATGAGAATATATATTGAGATGAAATACTGAGTTTTACAAAATAGCTTTTTAATAAAGATTGTTGGGCACTCCTATTACTTTGCAAGTAATTTACTGTCACTGATATTACTTTACCAACATTAATTCACAAAATGTTATTACTGGTTTAGAAATACATTGCATGATTTAAGGTTTCTTAAAACAAATATTTATTTGAATAAGAAGAAGCCTATCCTCGTGTGCCACTGTCATACCCTTATGCAATTTTAATTTATATTTTCTGTTTTGAGACGTAAATCTCATGCCACTCAAAATATCTATTTCAGGTACAATTTTCACTGTTGAGTATGGGAAAAGATCAGATGGAGATCAAGGATATATGTGACTCTCTGGGTATTCGTTTAATTTCGTATAGTCCATTGGGACTTGGAATGCTTACTGGAAAATATAGTCCATCCACCCTGCCAAGTGGACCTCGGTGTGTATACATCTTCCCATCTTTTAAAATGTTAGAGCAACTTTTAGATTGTCTTTAATTGTCAGCAATTTTTTTTTGCTTCTCATTCAAATATGATGCTGTGATTTTATAGTGGTCTTCTATTTAGACAAATTTTACCAGGACTGGAGCCTCTAATGAATTCACTTAAAGAAGTCGCGCAAAAAAGGCGCAAAACAATACCTCAGGTATTTCATTTTAACTCTCTTTTAGACTTCTTTTAGCATTTATGGTATTTTTGACCCTTACAGACTTATCACTATCTAAAATATTTTTTAGTATTTAGTATAATTTGTGTGGTCTGTTTCTTACATATTGTGGAGTAATATTATTCCTCGGTGGTGTACTTTGCGAGGAAAATAAATTCCTCAGGTTAGGTTTTGTTAATTGTAATATATTTTGTTGGCTCTTGCATGCAACTTGAGACATAGTGCTTGCTAGTCTATCTTTGGCTTTGGCTACCCTTGCTATCAGTATTCTTGAATACTCTGTGGTGGTTGAATCAAAGAATACATAAATTTAAACACACAAAAAGAAAAAGAAAAAAGGGCTGAGGGCTTCTTCTCGTCATTCGGACTTCAGTCATTTAATTTAAGATTTTTGTTGGCAGGTTGCAATAAACTGGTGCATCTGCAAAGGTACAATTCCAATTCCTGGAGTCAAGTCAATCAAACAGGCTGAAGAAAATTTAGGAGCCCTTGGTTGGCAACTCACTTCAGATGAGTTACTTCAGTTAGAAAATGGAGCACTTGAATCTCCGCGACAGATGATTCAAAACATTTTTCAGACAAGGTAGATATGATCTATTCATCAATTTTCTTTTTCACTTGGGGGTTTTGGGTGCTAATGCGATAAAGTTGGGTAACCTGAATACATTAAGTGTTACCACCACATTGAGTAACACATCCTTAAAACCGGACTGTAAGGAGAGGGTACTTAGCCCACATGTCAAACCTTAAGAATGTTGAGACACAATTAGTGTATGTTTGGTGCATGGTACTCTTGTTAAGAATTGTGGTTCCATCTTAAAATGTCAACCTTATTAAGAGGAGTAACCCAATCCTTTATAAATTGATTTATGTTTACATCTTTATTCGATGTGGGATTCTATCTCTTAACATNAGGAGTAACTCAATCCTTTATAAATTGGTTTATGTTTATATCTTTATTCGATGTGGGATTCTATCTCTTAACAATCTACAATCCACCTTACCAAACAAGTCTTTAGAGTCGTTACTTTTCATCCCTCATTTCAGAATGGATGTCCATGATGACCCATATTTTTAAATAGGGTGTGATGTGGGCCCGTATTAGAGTCATTACATCATGTCAAAGGCTAAGTCGGCTTCTTGTCTTTCTTTAGAGAAATTGGCCACCTTGATAATTTTGTCAGTTTAACCTTCCAACTACAGTTAAACCTTTGGAGTAGAGGCACGCCCGATTTATCAACTTAGAGATGGACCGGGATTTAAGTTCAGTACATGCCCAATTTATATGTTCTCGTCCAAGCAGCCCGTGTAATATTCCATAAGATTGAGAGAAAACTCACAGATTGAAGAATTGCTGCCAAAGGAATAGTATCTTTAAAGAATCGACAATTTCGGCTGAAGCTATACAAGAAAATTGCCATTCCTTGTAAATGAGCACACATGCATTACTTTGAGACCTAAGGCATTTCATCAATTGCTAGCCCTTTCTCGTAGCCCTTTGAGCAAGTGTTTACATGTATGTACCATCTACGTAGCATGTTTGGTACAGTCAACTAGTTAGAAAAATTGACAATTTTGTTACACACTTCTCTGTGTTTTATTACACTTCATGATGTTTAAGTCTATCTTATCAATTGTCCTAAACAATTATACTACATTGCTGAAGACCGAGTTTCAAGTTCTCATTCCACTTGTTACCTTTTCAATCTATCAATTTTGCAGTATCCATTATGTATTGTTGAGAATTAAAAGCATAATTATATTTCATCGATAGCAATCAATTTGCAGAAACAAATAAAGATATATAAGATTTATAGAGATTTATCTCAATGTGAGATTATATTCTTTTTCGTCATTGTTGTAATTTACTACGATGAAAAGAAGTTTACACACCATAAAAAAATAAAAAATAAAAACAACAAAAAGCCTATTTTCTCTAACATCTATTTCTTCTATTATAATGATTGTATAAGATTTTATTGACGACTCCTATTTATAAGACAAATTAAGGCAAAATCGAAATTTACAATGACAAAAATTTCTAAACAATCAAAAATGGAAATTTGGTTCGCAATTGCCCCCCTTTCAACCCCATATGCAACCTCTCCGTGGAGATCGATTCGCTTATTAACTCAACATAGCACTCTACAAATGGGTTGGTCGGCCTAAATCAACATGCTTGCATTAATGCCCAATTTAGGCTTGAATGGCCCAAGTACCCCCACCAATATTGCGAGTTAAATTATAATTGAAATCGAAACTGAATATTGTCATAGACGTGTTTGCAAATTAAACCATTAAATTGTTTGTGAAATATAAAAATGATTTATAAGTATAATTTACTAGTATAATAAATACATTTTCTACGGTTATACTCCTAAATCACAACTTATGTTCTAGTTCCCTAACAACTTTTTAATTTTGCACTTGCCTCTTAATTTTCTTACAAATCAAGCATATTCTTGTATTGGGCTGGTGACCTCTTATTCATTTTGACATTTCTAGTTCAAAATAGTTTAATAGAGATGACAATGGGTCATGTAGACGTAAAAAAAAAAAAAGACTAAATCACTTTTGTCAACTTATTTGATAATTTAGAAGAAATCATTTGAGCTGAAATATGTAAATTTTGCTGAAATAGTAAAAGATTACTGAAATAATATGAAAATAGTGCTTTTGAATTTAATGGAGAGAGTTTGAAGTGAGTTTTGTACACTTCTTGAGTTCGGTTCCTATGGGGGACTATTACAATCACATTTATAGTAGGAAATATGCAAATTTGTATGTTTTACATCAAATCATCTACGGTGCCGACCTTAATGTGTGTGTCATTGATCTAATTTTGATCGACTATTGAGGTCAGCTTCCATGTGCCATGATGGAGTTGATGTTGGGAGTAATCATTACAAAATTGTGATTGATCACAATTTCGGGGTGCTCTATGATGTTTGCCACGTGTTCTAAAGTAATTGGATTAGATAAAGGTGTGAGGGGAATTTGAGTGTAAATGATGTTTCCCAAATGACAATGGCAGTTCCTTCATTTTGAAGATAAGTCAATCTGTGCTAAAAGTTGTACCGAACTGAGCTAGACTAAATTGGGAATTCCACCTTGACATGATGACCTTATTTTGAGATTTAAACTCAACTTAGATCGATTTTAATTACTTTGATGAGCTCTTAAATTGACGGAGGTCAATGGATCAAATCGATCTAGCTTGACTCATGAGCATCCGAGCTTGGTTTGGATCATTGGAGAAGTTCCGAGCTTGGTTTGGATCATTGGAGAAGTTCGGCTTTACCCATTGGTCAATGAGTTGAGTGCTTGTTGACCCATTGGTCCGATTTGACCCATTTCTCGAACTGGGCTAGTGACCTCTTATTCATTTTGATATTTCTAGTTCAAAATAGTTTAATAGAGATGACATTGGGTCAAATTGACCTAGCTTGACTCATGCGCATCCGAGCTTGGTTTGGCTTATTGGATGAGTCATGTTTGACCTAGTATGTCAATGATTCGAGCGCTTGTTGACCAAGAGGCCAAACCCTGCTAAGCCCACATGGACTTAAGACTCGAGGCTCACATCGACTTACCATGCTGAGCTAGTTTAGATATTAGTTGGAGCAAGTCCTTGCAACTAGAACAGCCCGAACCCATTGCTACCCCTACTTGAGAAAATAGTAGAAGATGGTTGGTCTTCCCAAAATAACCTTTGATCAATTAATAAAAAAAAAATAATAAAAAGTTGAAATAGGAGTTTGAAAACAAAATGCCAGAAATACCCTCAAGGAGAATTTTTTTTTTCCTCACAGTCCATCCAATTGAAATAGTCGACCAACATCGACTACAACAATCTAGTGACCGACGTTGACCACCACACAGAAAACCCAGTCACCGCTGAAAAAACAAGGTTAGTTTTGGTGGACTATAAAATGAATTTTTCATATAAGGTGTAAATGATAAACTTGATTAAGTTTGACATTTATTTAGCTTATTTGTTGATTTTTCAGGTAGATGCAAGCTTTGGAGAATTTTTGTTTTTTAGGGGGGGTTGGGGGGAATGAAAATTTTGGATTGGAGATCGCTTCAAATGGTGATCTCCGATTACAGGAAGAGGACAGTCAGGTTAGACTGTTAACATTCCACGACTGTTAATGGGCCGACTTAACAGTGGGCCCAGTAGTCGTCCGACCCATTTTTTTCTTAAATTTTTTTTCTTAAATAATATTTTATTATTTTTTTTTTTTTGCTCTTTAATTTTTATTTAATTTAATTTACTTTATTAATTATTAATTTTTGTTATTCAAAATTTTTTATTATTTATAATTTTTTGTTAAATTTATAAATAATTTTAAATTAAATAAATTAAGAAGTTTTAATTCTTTTTTAAATTAAATAAATAATTTTAAGTTGAAAATTAATAAATTAGATATTTTATTTTACCAAATTATTTATTTATTTATTTTTTTAAGTTTAAAATTATTTTAAGTTAAATATTATTTTTAAACATATCTTTAATTTTTTTATTTTAATTAAATAATATAGATATTTGTTATTTTATTTTTTGGTAATAATTAAAAAATACTATAATTATTGTCTTCCTATTATAATATTTTTTCCAATTTAAAATACTTTTTTATATTCTTACTTTAATTTTTTTTATTTTCTTTAATTTATTTTTCATTTTTTTTATTTTTGGTCATTAATTTGTATATAATTTAATTAATTATTTTTAATTTGTATTTAATTTATTTTTTGTGTTTCTCCTTTAATTTATTAAATCATTTAATTTTTTATTAGCGTCGATGCCTTGCGTATGGTAGTTACAATTCGATTCGCTTGATTTTCGGAGATTATGCATTATTTTTTTATCTCTTGTTCGATGTTCTAATATTTGAATTTT
Source organism: Fraxinus cuspidata (assembly GCA_903798385.1). Lineage (NCBI taxonomy): Eukaryota > Viridiplantae > Streptophyta > Magnoliopsida > Lamiales > Oleaceae > Fraxinus > Fraxinus cuspidata. The sequence goes on along the minus strand of CAIGRP010123126.1, from coordinate 4,114 downwards.
TGCAGGATGGAGTATCATTTAGATGCTAAGTTGAGACGGATGATGGGAAAAGTTATTTGGAACCGTAGTTTTGAGAGTTTTACTTATGTATTGGAGTTGTTCGATGATCAACACAGAGATGTGTTACAGCACTTCTTCCTGTGGCTCATGTACCAGTTGCGAGAGGTGCTGTACTGTGGACAGATTATCGATGCACTACTTTGTCGGCCTGTTAGGCTAGTCGAGGCAATGCACTTCACTTCAACCTCAGGGGCAAGGTCGTTAGTTTCTCCATATTTGAGTTTGCCCTGATCACTAGACTACAGATTACCGGTGACAAGGCAGCTACTGACGATACTGAGAGAAGCAATAGGTTGTACGAGACGTATTTCCAGGGACGATGCTTCTATCCCCATTGATGGGCGCGATCAGGTGTCTCACAAGAATACTGTCGTCGACATTTTTCATTTGGAAGTTGTTGACGTCATTGATACGTTGGTAATGTTTTGAAGACACCGTACATGTCTTCACCAGATCACACTCGAAGCCCAATGGGTCCATGCGTAAGTACGATACATATGGATTACCCTTGGCAGTGCAAATAAATGTTTAACATAATCAACATTAAAATTTTTTTATACTAAATTTATATATAATAAGTGTGTGTTGCAGATCTGGGCATATGGGACGGTCCCCCTCTTGGGTACTCGATTAGGCGAGGGGAGACGCTGCTCTCGGATGCATCATTAGTGAGTATCCCGAGCAGACGGATGTTCGTCTGGCAAACAATTAACAGCCCTCCTCGACGACCCTTAAGTGAGTATTACACATTGTAGATTTATATTATATGTCGTTTTATAATTTCATTACATGATCATTAACTAGTTTAAATGTCACTATGTCAGCTTGAGGCCATAACCAAGTTGACGACGTCAACGAAGGATGAGGGTCAAGATTTTGCGCGTAAAATAGCCGTTTCACATACTCCACACAATCAGATGTCTGATTCCATCCTAGACCGAGAACGGGTATGTAAATTGAATATAATTTATTGATTATCGTTTTGTATGAGTTAGCCTATTTTAACTAACTTAATTTTTAATGTTATTTGTGTTGGAGCACAGTCCAGTTGATCGACGATCACCTCCGCCGATGAGATCTCCTTCTCCTCCATCCAGTCACCTTTCCCGTGGATCTCCTGCACACAGTGATCTGTATGTCCTTCTGATTGGATTTATCGCGAAGAAAAGAGAGGAGGTAGGGACGCTATTATAAGAGATAAGGAAGGAGATAGACGCGCTACGAGAGGAGGTAGATGCACTATGACGAGAGATGAACGATGATGTATCGAGTTTATGTCTAGATGTTGCAGTGCTACGCAGCCATATATCAGACCTTGAGGAGGAGCTCATAGTGCTACGAGGCGATATAGCAGGAATATGGGGGGTGATATTCGGGACAACGGAGAGGGTGATAGAGATCGGGGTTACTCACTGTTGTGGCCAGATGCTGCATTTTTGGTGAAGGGAATAGCCCCGATGATGGAGGAGGAGGAGGTGCCTGAGGCGAAGTTAGTGGACGATGAGCCAATGATTATGATCATTCCCTCGATGACAGCCCGAACGGGTGACACATTAGCAATCATGCGGAACACAACGACAACGAGACAATAGAGATCGTAAATATTTATAATTTTTTTAATTTGAAAACTTAGTTTTTAGCTACATGGTACTAAACTAATAAGTTATTATAGGGGCGATTGTGGCATATTTTTCAATAAAGTACATTGGATTTTTGAATATAGAACATAAGGTTGATGGAATCAACCAATCAAGAATACAAAATTGGAGGAATAAACTAGTGTGCGATTTGTATGAATTCGAATGTCCGTAAACATTGCAAGTAAATATTATAAAATTCTTGTAAACATTATATATTTAACTATTTATTTATTTATCATATAATTGTAAATATTGTAAAACTCATGTAAGTATTGTGACTGTATGGTCGATACCTATTAGACTAGATCTTTCAATTTTAGTAAAGTATCTTTCTTGATCGAAATTAATCCTAATTGATTGGTTTTACTTACTTTATCTCTATGTTGATTCAAATCAAACAATCGCATTAAAATTGATTGATAAGAAAAGAAAAGAAAAGAAAAGAAAATGAAAGGAAAGGAAAATGAAAAGAAAAAGAAAAAGAAAAGAAAGAAAATGAAAGGGAAAAATAAGTGGGCGCTTAGGCGCTACCTCATTTTTCAACAATTTGCAACTCATGCCCTCCAATATTTATGCACTAGGTCCATCAACTATGATTTTATACAAATTGATCCTCAATGTTTGACTTTCATTTCAATAAAGCCCTTCATAAATTGCATCCAAGTTCCCTTAACTTTCAAAACTTATGCATTTTGGTCACCAAGTTCACGATTTTGTACACTTTTGGTCCCTTTTCACTCATTTTGCCTTGTTCTAATTCCTTTTGGGATTTTGACCAACAAAATTCATAATTACACAATTGTGGATAGAAATTCGCTTAATTTAATCAATAATTAACTTGTTACACACATATCATATTAGATGAACGATGAACATGTAAATTGTTAATTCTCATAATATTTGACTGTATAAGCAATTGCAAGTAAATGTAACTGGAATATTTAATTGAATATTTAACGACGACAATAATTATGCAACATATAAATTACAATTAATAATATAGAGATTGCACATCCGTTGAATTGTTATGCAGAGAAATCTGACTTGTACAAAATCGACAAGTATGCCGTGTTGCACCGCACCTGTCGCAGTTACGAGATTTGGAAAATTCTCTGGTAGATAGTATTCTAGATGTACGTCTACGTCCAGGAGTATGTGGACTTGCCTTCGGATGGCAACAAATTATTAAGTGGGAGAATATGGTCGAGAATTTTCCACTGGCTTCATTTGGTAGAGGAAATATTATTTCGACATACGTTGTTCTCCAATAATTAGCTATGTAATAATAACTGCATAATGTGTGGTGAAAATCCTCTATGCATAGCCACTGCCACTATATGCGTACATGGAAAACTCTCCAACTGAAACTTTCTACACGTGCATGTGTTATCATTCAAATCCACGATGTATCCGATATTACGTCCACATCTCATGGAGAAAAGAAACTGATTCACTGGTTCCACCCATACCTTTCTCGCTATGTCTAGAGTCTTGAAGAGTTTATCTTCCTGAGTCGGAGTTACCACACTTGTGCAACTCTGTGATTCCCCACGTCGGTCATAAAATCGCTACTGCAGCTTGTTACGAATTTGCTCAATCATTACAAGAATTGGTAACTCCCGATCATTCTTGAAAAACGCATTGAGCGACCCCGCATTGTTCGACGTCATCATGTTGTATCAATGTCCTGGAACATATGATCGTGCCCAATGTTCGATCTCCATCTCTATTAGATAATCTCATGCAGCATGTGATTTACTTTCTATTTTGACCATAAACTTTTCAAACTCTTCAAAATTGTAAGCCTATGCAACTCTCCTAAATATTGCAATGATGCCACTGTCCCGATACTTAGTATTGAGGTTGCCTTGTATATGGTACATACAATAACCGTGATATGTCTCAGGAAAGACTTCAGCGATACCATTTATTATTAAATGCCCCGGTCAGTTACAAATGCAAAGTTCTCGACGTCCACAATTACTTCCCTCAACTTCGTGAAGAACCAATGCATCGCTAGATCATTCTCTCCATCGACTATGCCAAATGAAAGGGGTAAATTTGGATGTTGAGATCTTGACATGTTGCAATAATCAACTTGCATTCGTATCTAGCCTTAAGGGTTGTACTGTCGACTAGAATTACGGGTCGCATCGTGTTTCGAAATCCTCGAATGCATTGTCCAGGGGCCATGAAGAAATATTTAAAGCGATTCTCGCTAGGGATGGCAATTCGAACTGTTAAAACTGAAAACCGCGGATAATCGAACCGAATGGGGCGAAAAAAATCGAACCGATGGTGCAATGGGGTGGTTTTGATTTTAATGACCCGATTCGTGGTGGGGCGGGTATGGTATTTAGACACGGTGCCCCGCCCCGAACCGATTACCCGTTAAAAAAAAATTAATTGAGCAA
>CAIGRP010123125.1:0-10910 GCA_903798385.1 Fraxinus cuspidata | reverse complement strand
TCTTCTATTCAAAAGTTTGTGATATACTATGTGTATGTATTATACCATCTATATATTCTTTCAGAAGAGAAGCGCAAAACCCATAGAGGAAGAAGCATATCTTAGGCTGAAAACGACATCGTTTTAGTTGACGACGGGAAAATTCAACGCGCGTAAAAAAAACTGTCTCTTTTATATAGTTAGGATAAATAAATAGTTATAGAAATGTTTGGCACTCCTAAATGTATAAATGAAATAATTTCTTTTTATACAATGTTTGGAGTACATGTATTGTGTATATTATTTGAGTCTGATGGTTTCAATAGATCTTTGATAGACAAACTGATTTTTGCTAAGTTGGCCATGACAAAAAACAGTTCTGGAAGATATAGGCCAATGAAATCTAGTGTTTGACCTTGTGCTTTGTTTATAGTCATTGCAAAGTATGTTCTAATTGGGAATTGAGTTCTTTTAAATGGAATTGAGTGTTGATCACTATTAAGAGGAATAAAAGGGATCCTCGGTAAGAAAACATATTTTCCAAAATACTCGCTAGTGGAAATTTCTGCTACAATTACATTCTTTTCAAATTTTCGACAAGTAAAACGTGTTCCATTACATAAACTTTCGAAAGAATTAATATTTCGTAATAACATCACTGGACATTTTATTTTAAGGTTTAATTCATGGGGTGGTATACCATTTGAAGTCAAACTGTTCAACAAGTCTTCTTGTAGGCTTTGTTCTGATTGGTCAATTATTTCATCAAAACTATAGTACCTGAAAATTTCTCTAGAAATTTTTTCTAGTAAAATTTATTAATAGGATCAACACTATCATTTGGAAAAACATAATGTATTAAATATTTCAAAGACGTAATTTCATCGTCAAATGGTAAAATTATATTATTTGGAAGTTTAATACCTTTACAATTATGTTCTTCTTGTTCTTTTTCCAATTCTAAGCAAATAATCACAAAGTAGGATCTAATTTCACTCTCATATTTTGAACTAATGATAAATGTAAATAAAAATGCCATAAGTTAGAGAAAACTAAGCTAGCCTTCATAATGTCTTCCTTTTTTCCTCTTGATACCACCGGTAAAATCTGGTGAAAATCTTCTCTGAGAACTATAACTTTCCCACCGAAAGGTAATTACAATCGATCATATCTCTAAGTATTTTATCTACAGCTTTAATAGCACAACGATTGACCATATGTGCTTCATCCCAAATTATTAACCTAGACATTTTCAATAAAGACCCCAATGCTGATTGCTTGCTAACATGACAAATAATTCACCAATTGTTTCCAAATGAATTTTAAATCTTGAATGAGCTATTCGATCTCCTAGTACTAAAGATGCAGATACTCCAGAGCAGTTGCCAAGGCAATTAAATTTTGTGATCTTACACCAGTTAAGAGTGCTTTGTATAAAAAAGTTTTACGTATTCCACCTGGCACATCAATGAAGAAAGTGCCTCCTGATTCTGACTTGACTTTGTCCATAATTGTATCATATGTGAATTGCTGTTCATTATTTAGTGTCGCTGCACAAGCATAACCCCCTTGAATAGCAAAATTTATCGTCTCTTCTACAACCATTCTTCTCAACCTTTCATTTTCATTTATATTTACATGGAATGATACTAATCCATAGTCATTTATATTTTTTCCTAATGATTCTGAAATAGAACTAATATCTTGTAAAGCTTTTACCTCAGCAACCTCCACATGTATATTTTCACGTATATAATCATCAATCATATAAACTTTGAATTTATTCCATAAGAACTTTAGATTATTAGGATTGCAAAGTATGAGAAGTGTAGTAAAAAGACGTCTTAAAGAAATAAGCATTTCGTAAGTAATAGCTCCAGATATACATTCTTCACAATAATTATCTCTATTTAACAAACCATGTACAAGTGCTGCTTTTCGATATGTTGTAACAGTTACCCCATTTGAAGTTCGTAAGTTGTTAAAAGATTTTGCCCCTCGAATATGGTTAAGAAATATACGTAGGAAATATCATTCTGCTTCAAATGGATTAACGGAAACAACCCATCCTATAACAATTTGTTTTTTTTTCTAGAAGTCCAAATTTTCTGGTTTGTATTCCAAACAATATGTGTTGGGAGATCTCGATATAAAAGTGTTCTAGCAAATTCATTTACTCCGTTTATACAAAAGAATTCAGTCAACATAGTTCTTTTTGTATTTGATTTCTCAATATCTATAGATAAATCATCATGTTCATCATATGTCACCTGTTGTTGATTTTCGGTATGGAGCTGTAGAGAATAGATACTTGGACTAATATCTGCCAAATTGAAAGAGAGAATTCTCTACATAGCTTTAGGTGGAGATATCCATCTAGCAGATTGGTAAGCAAAAATTTCATGCATTTCTTTAATTCCCTCATTATTGCTAATAGAAAAATCAATACGATCATGCCCTTTGTATACATATTTAAACAAATATTTTACAGCTTTAATAGAAGAACATACTTCAACATTAATATGGCAATCAAATTTTGCACTTAAATAATGATTATATGGAACAACCCATCGATTATCTAACATCTAGCATCTAACTTTAGTAGAAATACTATTTTTACAACAAATATATAGTGGATATGAGTTATCATCAAATATAGTAGTATTACAAAAAAAACCTTAGGATATTTATTTTTACAACTTCTATTTCTCTCCATACATACATTTTTTGAATTAAGATCTCCAAAAGGGCCAAGCATATTGTCTTTAACAATAATAAAATGAAGATGAGAATGTACCTCCTTATCAGGTATTTCACACGACACTATCCTATTAACATTTTAAGCAAAAGAAATTTTATAACGACATCTCAAAATCAATAGTAAATGTGCATGAGCGAGGCCTCTTTTCTGAAATTCAATAATATATATATTTGTAACAATAGGTCCGAATTTTTTTTACTGTACAGATAATTTTTCAGCTCTTTCTAGTTTTTCTCTAAAAATAGGTACAATTAGATCATGACGATTTTGAACATTATCATTGTGCTTAAGTTCTTGCTTAATCTCTATCCAATTTGGATTGCATGTTATAGTAAAAAATATATCTAGTTTTCCATACTGTTGTACAATAGCCATGGCATCCATGTATTTCCTTAACATATCTCTAGGCCAAAATGTAAATGATTGTGGAATGATGAATTTTCTTCCAATTTTATGCCATCTTGTTTCTCCATTTTGAACACTATCTACGATGCCTTGAAGTTCAGCACAAATTTATTTTTGATTATTCAAAATTTGTTTAATTTAGATGTTTCAATCTTGATGTACATATCTACAACATATTGTTGAAATAATCTACTAATATGAAGTAACATATACTTACTCAAAGACCTAATTTGTAGCTTGTATGAATAGTATTCTCGACAAGAGACTTGTGATAGCTTTTTTGGTTCCATGAAGCACTACATGAAGACAAATGAAGTATACTGTAAGTAATTATATAATAATTTATATTGCATTGTGGAAAAGTGTACTAAAATGTATATATGCAAACCTTTATCATCTTTTTCAATAATTTCAAATGCAAAAGTAATTGTGCTGGAGAAAGCAACAGATTCAAGCAAATGTTGAGGCTGAAGATATATACTTCTACATCTTTCAATGCCTTCATGCCAACCAGATTCCCGATATGGAAAAGCAGAGGATACTGCAAAAGAACATAACAACCATAATAATAATATATCATGTGTGACTGCCCAGAATGGCCATATATTGTAATATCACGGACAAGAGTATTTGCTTTTCCATCATCTTCAACCCATACAGCAGCTACTTGAGATATCGTAGGAGTATTAAAGACTGTTTGGTCGAGGCCTGGATCACATCTTATTTGTATTCAGTGAATTTATAAATTTGGCATATGGATTTACTTCTAAGATTTTAATTAAACTAATAAAAGTAAACTTAAGGAAGTTTTCAGAGTGTTCATACAATTATTAAGTTCATTATCCGTATCATAAAAATATAATTCATAAAAATATAATTGCATATAAGAAGGTTTATTATCTGCTGGCATAAGCTGATTTATATAATGATAGACCTATCCTTGAACCCTAAATGTATAAATACCTTTGTAGACTTAAAATAGTTCTTTATCATACTTTACACCAAAGAAAGTAAAAGCAAAATGATTATTGTAATTTCTTGCTAATTTTTTGAACTCCATACATGTATTTTCTTTAGAAGTAAACAAGTTGTACAATTCATTTTGCGAATCATGTATAGAAAGTTTAACTTTTCCATCTGAACAACGGAAGCCTTTACTTTCTCTATGGAATTTTCGTGCACCACAATGCTTACAATATGTACAATAGGTAATAAATATGCAGTAAGCAGTATGTTCAATAAGTTAAAATTTCCTCTTAATTCGGAAGGAAAGAAGTTTGGTGCTTCTTCATTTGAATGGGAAGCCTCATGAGCAGAATGTGTCGGTGATTAATATGTACAAAGAGAAGTTAACTTATTATTTTCAGACAATCTACTATCAATTACCCTCTTGCGACAATCAGAGCGTTCACTTCTAACTCTATTTCGTGTTCTCGTTGTCTTTGATTACGTTGTTGGCGAAGTAAAGTGTTGTAAGACTCAGTTGTAAATGTTGAAATTGTTTTAGAATAACTACTACTGCGCTCCACATCAATAGGAGTTTTTGAAATATCCATGAAAATAATAGAGTAAATTACTATTCACTTGAATTCCATAGCAGCAACAACTAAACATAATGGAGATAAATAATCCAATTCACCGTGTAGATGAATTAAGAAGTTGTAGTGTACATTTTTGTCTACAAAATCAATGCTTAGATAATGAACACTTAACAATAACTCGTTTGTGCGACTATAGAAAAACACATGTCAATAGTCGAAAAAAACATGCCTAAATTTTTAAAACAAGTATAATGGAAAAAATAGCATAAGCACTATTGAAGCTAATGCCTCACTATTGTAAGACCATACTCCTACAGACATAAAATTTATTTTTTTATGAAGGCACTAATGTAAATTTTGATCACTCTTCTGGATAAAAATTGTGAAATGACGGGGACATTATACATTTACGATTGAAAGTGTAATGAATAATAAACGCAAATAAGAATGATAAAGGTTGGTAAATCATTTTTGAAGAAAGGAGAAAATTATATTTAATTTGTGCAGAATTGTTAACTTTGGGATACATGCCGTATCTACAATTTGTTTATCTGTATTTCCTAGCATTAACAGAGATTCTAACTTTTTTTTTTTAATTCTTTGTATAGAAATCCTTTAATGTTTCAAAATTTTCTAGGTAGATCATGTAGATGTGCGGAAAGGATCGCTCGCTGAACTCCTAGTGCACGTGGAGAATCATGCGCGAGCGTCTTGAGATGGAGCACTCCACGCGAGAGCTCCTAATGTGTGGAAAACCTCCGCTCATCGCAGAGCTCTCACATGCGATGCGCGCTGAGCTTGTGCTCAGCGCATCGGGGACAGTCTCTTTGCGATGCAAGGAGCTCTCTGCGCACTGCACGGAGATGCCTCTCCATGCATCGCGGAGGTGCCATCTCCGTGCAGCACGGAGAGAACCTTTGTGATGCATGGAGAGTTAGTCTCCGCGCATCGCGAAGAGGCATTGTGCGGAGTTCTTCGCGCATTGCATGAAGAGACATCTCTTATCGTATAATTGGGTTTCCGTGCAGCACGGAGAGAACATCTGTTATGCGCGAAAAGGTAGTCTCCGCTATGCGCGGAGATTCTCTCCGTGATGCGTGGGGCTCTCTACGAACGAAAGTCTATGCACGTAGAAAAATGAGAATTAGTCAAAAATGTAATTATTCCTAGTAAAGAATTTAAACGGTGGACACGAATTAAGGATTACAAAGGGTTGGTAAATAGTTTTTGAAGAAAGCATATGCAAAGTCTTTACCATGGCACACATACACAACCTTTGTTTAAAGAAAACATATGCAAATTCTTTACCTTGTCGCACATACACATACACATTTTTTGTTTCTCCGGTCAAAAATTTCCTCTTATATGATAGCGATTTCAAGATTGTAGACTATAGCGCAAAATTTGATTAAGGATTTCGTGTAGATTTTGGAGGAATGGATTTATCGAGAGAAAAAAAATAAAGATTTTGTTTGTAGCCGTGGAATATTTTTTTTGTAGAGAATATTATATCAATTAGATTACATATATTTATCAAACCAGATGTTGAACAGTGTCATCCAGATCGTACAATATTTGAATACATTTTACAAAGAGAAAAAATTGTGTGAATTACAGATATTTGTCAAACCAAATATTGAATAGTACAAACCAGCTTATAGGTATGGAAAGAAGGTGTAATGAATCAAACCAGATGGTGAATAGTGTCAACCAGATCGTAAAATATATGAGTACATTTACAGAGAAAAAATTGTAATACTGAGAAAAAATTATGTCAATTACAATTACAGTTATTTGTCAAACTAGTAGTGAATAGTACAAACCAGGTTATATGTATGGAAAGAAGGTGTCATGAATGAATAGTGAGGAGCACGTGGAAGCAAAAATCTATCCATTATACAAACCAGTTAGTGAACAATAGTAATCAATTTCTAGTGTGAAAAGGAGGTTTCATGAATGAATAGTGAAAGGCACATCATCCCTTAAAAATTGTGATACAGTGAAAAAATTGTGTCAATTACAATATCAGATATTTGTCAAACCACTAGTGAATAGTACAAACTAGGTTATATGTATGGAAATGTGTCAGGAATGAACAGTGAGGAGCACGTGGAAAGCAAAAATCTATCAATTATACAAACCAGATAGTGAACAGTAGTAATCAATTTCTAGTGTGAAAAGGAGGTTTCATGAATGAAAAGAGGCACATCCTCCCTTTTAATTAGTGTAGTGATATAACCCAGTAATAGTAATAAAACTAGTTTGAACCTTGTTACTATAAAGATGTTTTACTGCAGTTTCTATTTGTGAACGCTATAGCATTTGATGTGCCAACAAGTGGGATCAAATTATTAATGTTCTGAATTAACCATCCGATTTAAAGGGTAAAAAAGTCAGATTAAGTATTTTCTTCTGATCAATTTTATATTAAAGGGTAATTAAGCCATGTATGCCTTTTTTTTTTTTTAATCAAAACTTCGAAAAATCTTTCCAAGCTGAAATTTGGTCATAGGATGCGGTGTTTACTACATATTCTAGAGAAATCACTGCTTTTCAAGCCCAACCAACTCCATCAACTCCCTTCCATTTCTCTTTCTCCATTTCTCCTTTAATTAAACAAATGTGTATATTTTTACATTTTTGGTTAAATTCTTTTTGGGTTGTTTTGGAAACATCACGAGAATAATTAATTGTTGTTATTTTTTAAGGATTAAATTTAGTGCTTTATGTGTAAATTTCATAAATTGGGTTTGAGTGATTTTGCAGAGTAGTGAACCACAGAATTTATGTTGACCCACCTCCCTTTTGCTTGACGTTAATTCTATTTTAATCAATCAATTCATGCTTTGATGGGTGTGAGTATTTTTTAAAATTGGAAGTTTCAATTTTAAAATTTTGAATGTGATTATTTGTCGTTTCGCTCTTCAAAATTCAAATAGTGAGTTACATCTTGCCAATCCTACTCATATTTCACAAAGGTAATTTTTCTTCTATTAATTAAAAAGAAACATAACATGTCACTTTTAAGTGCAAAATCTTAATTCATATTAAAAAAAAAATTAAAAAAAGATCTAACTTTCGATTTAAAAGCAATGTTCCATTTGATATTTGGTTTAAATTAGGAGGTTGATGCTGTGACTGTTTTTCAAAACAATGATCTTGAAATATTGTCACGGTGCTTAGGAGATCAAAACTGTGTGGGAGCGCGCGCATGTATAAAATAACGCTACTTTGTCAAAAAGTAAGTGTCATATTAGTTGATATAATATGTGTTGGCAATATGTGATGAGATAAAGAAGTTAATTGTGTTTTAAACAATCCAACATGGATTGTCATGTAACATTGTGTCAACCATTATATTTATGTAGTATATACATGTGTGTGGGTGTGTGTGTGTGTATGATATTAGACATTGTGTGATATTTTAGTTAAAAATTGACACAGTTCTCTTTCAAATGCACAAGCTTAATTTATATCCAACACAAAAAAATAATGTGGAGTAAGATCTAATGAGCTAAAAGTTTTATAAACTTACTATAAACTTAAGCAAAAATGTTATATTACAAAAAATTAAATTACATAGTGTATGGAATTCTAATTAAAAAGTATCGAGCGTGTCACTTTCTACATTTTCTACGTTATCCTAGACAAAATTAAATAAAAAGTAAAATACATATTCTAAAGAGTGACAAACATACATAATAAGAATAAAATTTTTATTCAAACCTTTACATGTGCACTCGACTTTGAATCATCCCTAACCACATTGTCCTTCAAAATTTAACTTGTCTCAACATCCTTCACAAAATAATAAATAAAAAATTAAACATATTTTGAAAGTGACAAACACTTAGAAGAAGGTACATGAATTAAATTAGATTAATTTTCAAATGTAGTTAAGCAACTACAAAAAGTGATATATATCGACTTTAATAAGAACATATAATTCAAAACTTAAAGAAGTGGTAAGAAATAAAGAAGTCAATTTCATCTACTAAAACTCAAAATACTAAAAAGTGCACATAATTCGAAACATTACATGTACTTTTGAATCCAAACCAGCCCATGAGCTTTGTCTTCCCCCATTTGATTTCTCTCAACATTCTTCATAAAAATAAATCAAAAGTGACGTACATTTCCTAAAATTTGATAAAAACACTTAGAAAAAGAGTCACAGTATATCAATTTCTAATGCAGAACCTCATACTCAAATATACATTTTCATAAACTCCTTGTATTCATTTTTGTGATTAACGCGTGTAATGACCAAATTTGTGACCATTGTGGTCACATGACCTAACTCACCTCATGGATCTAAATTTGAATTTTCTAATATACTAACAAAAATAAAAATCTCAAATCCATAATAAAACTGTAGCAGCTTTTACAAAGTAGATTGTGTCGATAATTTACTGAAGAAATGAACTTCTAATTGCAATAGGAGAATGTAATTGAAATAGGAGACTCAATCATTACTAAAATCTGAAAATTTTCATTTAAAACTTACGATCTGGTAAATAAAAATTAGAGATAAAAATAAATATTGCCTGGAATTGAAGATATGAAGTTTTTTGATTTTTTTTTTTTTGGGAAAATTGCAGGAGAAATTGGGAGAAATTTCATTGAAATCTTCTAACAGAAGTCAATTTTATCTCTTGAATTCAGATTTTCGGTGAAGAAATGAAGAATAATAGTGTTTGGTTTTCTCTGGGCTTGAGGTTTAGGCTGAACTTTGGAGAAGTTTTGGAATCATGTGTTTTATGATTTGTTTGGACAATATAATACTTTTTAATATATAATTAAGAGTATTTTATTTTAAAACACGTTTTACATTGATTTTCCAAAAAGCCCATTAATATTGGTGTTATAATTTGGGTGTGATCTGAATTCCTTGTTGAAAATAATTAAGAGTTCTAATTACAGTGCACATTAAGAATAATTATATTTGAAATTCTATTGTGAAATCATATTCAAGTTTAGTTGGCGAATTCTAAGGCCCTGTTTGATTGCTCTTTCTTTTCCATGGAAGATGGAAATTAAAATCCATTTCCACATTTTTGCATGTTTGATTGACTAAATTTTTCATGGAATTGGTTTTTCACATTTTCTTGGTTTTTGGGGAAAAGTTTTTTCCCACCACTTTGGAGGGAAAAAAACTTTTTTAGGAATTTTTTTTTTAATTTTAATCTTTTTTGCACTGGAAACAAATTATATCCCCAATTGCAATAAATTCTATCCCTTTAATGGACAATTTTCATGGAAAAGCCAAACGAACACCCAAAAATTCAAAATTTCAATATTTTTCGGTGGAAAATTATATCAATCAAACACAATTAATTGACATTCTAAATAAAACAAGTTCTAGGCAATTCAATTATCTGAAATTCATTTTCTTTCTACCCAAATTCCATTCTTGCAATCAAACGGATCCTAATTGAAATTCTAATTGGAAGGCCGTTGGAAGCAAGAATTTGTATTTGACTTGAAGAAGAAGAAGAGTTTGGAATGAAGAAAAATATCTATGAAAAGTATTTGGGATAGAGACTAGGAGATTAGGTGCCTGCAACTGTAAATTAAAACAGTAAAGGCACCGGTGGTGGCGCTGCAGTTTTATCATGATGTTTGTCTCCTTTCCATTTTAGACTCCATTTTTGGCATTCTATTTAAATTACAACTTTATTATAAGAGTTTGGACGTCCCCTATTTATTCCCTCTATAAAGTTGGCTTTTCATTATGATTTAGTAAGAAGTTACAAACATTGTAAACATATAATCTTTGTAATATTTCTCCGCATTATAATAAAATCTCAATTCTCTGCAATTTATTTTATTCTTGTATTTTTGTGATCAATNTTTGGCATTCTATTTAAATTACAACTTTATTATAAGAGTTTGGACGTCCCCTATTTATTCCCTCTATAAAGTTGGCTTTTCATTATGATTTAGTAAGAAGTTAGAAATATTGGAAACACATAATCTTTGTATTATTTCTCCATATTACAATAAAATCTCCATCTGAAACAAAATTATATTGTTCTTGGAGTCAATTACTTTATTTTGTGCCATAAACTCTTATTTTCTCCAACAAACAGGTATCAGAGCATTCTAGTTTCTAACAAATTGGTATCACAGCTTTTGGTATTTAAATTTTTGGGAAAATTAAGGTTTTTTTGTGATGGCAACAATAAATTATTGTTAGTAGATTGTAATACAAGATTTTCTTT
>CAIGRP010123120.1:0-12291 GCA_903798385.1 Fraxinus cuspidata | reverse complement strand
ACTCGTCACCACCACCACCGCACAATAACACCACTACACCTACCTCAAAAACCACAACAAAGCATGCCGCAAAATCGCTATAAAAACCACCGATTTGTGTGCAAGGGCAAAACACCGATATAAATCACTACAAAAATCGTCGATAAACCATTAAAGTGCCACGATCTATGTGTACTGGAAAAACCACGGATCACTACTGCCCATACTGGCACAGTGCCACGCGAAGAGACGAACATCTGATTTATGAATAAGTAAACCTTATATCTTATTTTTATGAATTACAATCTTTAAAAATCTGCCCTGATGTAATTTTCTCATTTTATAATCTTTTAAAATTTATTAAACTCCAGTTGAGGACGACAAATTAGTCTCCATTGTATTGGGCCGGTCCAATTGTATTTATGGATTAATGTAGGTGATAACTGGATTAACCTTAGTTAGCGGCCTGATCCATGAGTTCAGACTATGGACATTTAAGGGGTGAGTGGGTATGATGGGAAATTGCCGAAAACCCCACGAAAATTGAACAGATGAGGATAATTGGCCAAATAATAATAATAATAATATCCTTTACCTATTTTACACAATTCATTCATATCTTTTCAATTTGGCATATTTCATCCCTCAGATCAAGCAAACAATGTGCAAATCACTCATGCCGTCAATTTCCTCAATTAAAATCTTGTAAAATAATGAATTTATCATCCTTTTCAAATAAACAAAAAAAAAGGAAGAAAGAAAAAAAATTAAAGAAATAATTACAACCAAAGTAAAAAGTGCAAATGAGTCTGAGAATTTGAAACATAATATTTATCTACAATAGAATCTAGGTATATTTTTTCAACAAGTTTCGTTCATGAAATATTGTACTATGAGTTGAATGTTGATTTTTGATCAATTCATCATGAAATGTACTTTCACAAATTGACTTGTAATTTAAAGAATGAAATAATATCTTCTATGTCTTGACACAAAGTTGACCTTCCGTTCATAAATTCCAAAAATCCAGAAAGAAAGAAAATTAGGGGCCAAGGCAACAACGAACCAATAATAAAAATTAAAAAGACAAGGCAACAAAATCAAACATTAAATAGGCAAGGCAACAATACAAGTTATTCAATAATAAACTAACAAAGCAACAAAATAAAAATGACCCAATAAGACAACAACGATCCAATAATAAAAAGATATATGCAGCAATAACAATCTAACAATTAAAAATTAATATGTCGACAAAGCAACACCACTCCAAAACAAATAAAATCAATACAAAATTAACAAAGAAGTACCGGGTAAGAAGGGTTAATAACCCAAATGGTCACCGAACTTTGCAAAAAGTTTTCACAGGGTCACTGAACTTTAAAAATCACTCAAGTCATCACTAAACTTTGCAAAAAGGTTTACATGGGGTCACTGAACTTTGCAAAATGTTTCCACGGATCACTGAACTATAAAAATCATCTCATTCATCATTGAACTTTGCAAAAAGTTTTCCAGTGATCATTTGGGAAACATTTTGTAAAGTTCAGTGATCTTGTGGAAATTTTTTACAAATTTTAGTGATAAATGGAGTGATTTTTAAAGTTCAGTGACCCTGTGTAAACCTTTTGCAAAATTCAATGATGACTTGGGTGATTTTAAAAGTTCAATGACTATGTAAAAACTTTTTGCAAAGTTCAATGACTATTTGGGTTATTAACCCAAGTAAATAAGTGTATCCTAAGAGTAGTGTGAAATTCGGTGCGAAATTTGAGCACCTAGAAATGTGCAATCGAGTTTGAAATCTATCAATATAAGTCGAGTAGAAATTGTGTTCATAAATTCACGGATAAGTTAATTTGGCAATATGGTTCATGGATAAGTTAATTTCGTTCACGTTTACAAGAATTTATAACCAACATTTGTCATTAAAAAATAAATTACAAATTACAAAAATAAAATCAACATGAATTTTCCATAATCACGTTAATTGCTCAAAGGAGTGTTTGAACAACAATTAATCATTAAAAGACAATCACCCAAATAAGTTTGGACAATAACCAATGAGGCATTTACTCCTACAAATTTTCAATAAATAATTTCAATTAAGCTCAAAAATCAACAATATTTCATAACAATTCCCAATTATCAACAATAATTAATTATAATTAACAGCCTTAATTAAAGGTGGAAGAATTAACAATTTTACAATATACAATTCTAATTAAGATCGAAAATTTTCAATCAAGAATCTTAATTATTGATTCCTAAATCTGAAATTTAGAATTCAATAGAGGAATGAGTGCTTGTGGTTCACACTGAACCTTAATATTCAACTGCAAAGAATTAACCATATATCTTGAAAAATCAATCAGATTATCATATTAAAAAATAATAAAATACAACAATAAAAAGATAATTTTACTGAAAATAAGTTCCTATTAGTACCTTGAATGGCCATCCTAATGAAAAATGCACCGAGCTTTATTAGTTCCGAATTCGACCGGAGATAAAGTCAACGAGTTGAGGAATAGAATGAGTAAAACATAGTAATTTTTGGATTGGGATCTTTGTGCCTTTATCAAGTAGACATTATGTGGTTTTGAATATAGGACTAGGATTCGGGTTGAATTTTTACGTATAAAAAAAAATTAATTTAAAGAATAGTATTAATAGTCTAATCGAGTTGTATTTGGGTTGGGGCTCTATCCGCCTTTAACTATAACCACGGCAAGAATCGTCGCTTTAGTCTCCATCAATGTCATGAAGGCCCGAAAACATTGGTTGCACAAATGTGACGTGTTCGACAAGTCTTTTCCTTCGTACCAAGCACTCGGTGGCCACAAAATCAGCCACCACGATGGTCTCAATTCGCCACAACTAATGCAATCAACAACACCTTTGATATCTCTTACGTCAACCCAAGTAGTAGGATTCACAAATGGTGGTGGTGGCGACGGCGTAGAAGGAGAAGGGGAAGAGGAGGGGTGGTGTTGGTGAAAGGGGGTTGGGCAGGGAGTGGGATTAATTGGAGAAGAAAGTGATATTTTTTCTTTCTTTCTTTTTTATTGTTTTAAGTGGGACTCATGTGCCGTTAGTTGAAATTATACCGCAAGCGTATTGTTTCAAGTTTTATAATATAACGATGAGTTAGGATGTCAACATGGATTGATGATTAAATCTCTACTAAGTACTATAATTTTAATAACCCTTACTTTATGTAGACAATCGAATTTATTGGATCAATGAAATTTAAATAAATCTAAATTGAAAGTTTGACTAAATCAACTATGGAATGCCGAATCTTAAGGATTAAACAAGATGATATTTACATAGGGTTTTGATTTCATCTAACTATCAATTATGTCTTTTAATTCTCAATTCATCTCCAATTGAAATTCTTAGTTTATAAGCAAAGAACTCTATTATATTTCAACTCCCTCTCAAGTGCAGAGTGAAAATCATTCCTAAATTTCAATTTCAATATCTTTATTCCAAATCAAAATTACAAGAGTTCATTGAGTTTTATCATTCTTTGTAAAAGGCCTCAAATGATTTATAATTTCTCTCGGAACCTATAAAATCCTATATTGTTTTATTCTATAATCACATTCCTCTCTCGAGTATCGAATCTTAAACACCGAATGAATCAATTAATGACTAGTTAATTGGAAGCATTAAAAATGGAATAACAAAAATAAACATAGAATAAGACATTAAAGAAATATATATATTGAAAATCAAAACATAGTATCAATTATAGAATACATCAATCCCCTAGATAATTTACTTAGTTCATGATTGGAAATAAAGAAAACTTAAGTTCATAATCATAAACATGGAGAAGAAAAAGAGAAAAAACTATTTTGGAGTTCAATCAATCTCTCCTCTCGCCGCCTCTTTCTTTAATTGCTTTCTTCTTTAGATTAGCCAACGTAGAAGAATCCTTCAAAATTTTCTAAAAAATTGTATTTACGACCTCCTCAACGTTTATCTCGAGTTAAAATTAATTAGACTTTTTTTTGGAATTAAATTAATCCCAAAGTTCGCAGCACAGCACAGAGGCGCTGGTTCCTTGATGAGTGTATATCACTCATTGAAATAACACCTTTAAAGCATAGTTCTCGGTTTGTTCTTGAGTATTTTGATATGTTTGTTCGTGTTGTTTTACAGTTTAAATAACTTAGTGAAAATGGTGTATTTTGGAGCTTGGAATTGAGTCAAATTGTTGGGCACTTTTAAGCGCTTTGATGTGTTTCTTCATATTGCTTTGCAGTTTAAGTAACTTGGTGAAAGTGGCGTATTTTGGTGCTTGGAATGGAGTTAAATTGTTGATTATGAAAGCGGGCATGGAGTGGAGATGAAAGGAAAAAAATAAAATAGAAAATGAGGCCAAAAGTGAATCAAGCTTTTGGCGCCATGGTGCCACATATGGGCGCCTAGAGAAGGCTGGTGTCGTGGCGCCCAGCTAGAAGAATAGAAGAAGGAGAGAATGTGTGGCGCTTTAGCACCATCGGAAGAAAAGCCGCGGCGCTGAGATGCCTGTGCAACACCAAGGTGCCGTCATGCGGAAATAGTGTTTTGATTTTTTTACTCTTTTTTTAGCCCAATCCTACTCCAACCCTTCCAAGACTTCAATGTACCATAAATACAAATATAAAGACCACTTTTTAGAAAGAATTGAAGGGGGCAAGATTAAAAAAATCAAGAAGGAAGCCCAACTTAGCGAAGGAGATTGATTCAACCATCCAAAAAATAATTTTATCTTTATTCTCTTCATATTATTCTTTATGAATTATATATCTCATATCATGAACTAAATAATTTTTCTAAGTTTTGATTAGCCAAAATGAAGATATGATTTGATTTTGTTTTAGTTATTTCTATGAAATTTTCCTTCCCGTTTATTTGTGTTATTGATTAGTACTTTCAATTAATTGATCACTAATTGAATCATTAGAAGCTAGTCAATTTCGGCACTCAAAGAGAGTGGAATTTAGGCGCGATCACAACAATAACACAACCTAAATTTTATGGATTTTAAGATAAAGTGTAGAATCTATAATACATGTTCCATCTAAGAATCACGATCTTCATAAATCTTAATTTTAATTTGAAATAGAGATATTTGAATTACTTTTTACCCGACACTCGAAAGAGGGGGTAGAATTACATTAGGACTCTTACTTATAAATATAGAAAATTGATTAGAGATAACTAGGTTTTAAAAATTCTATTTGATAGTTAGGTGAAATCATAACCCTAGATTTTCTCATCTCGATTATTCTATTATATTGCTTTGATATCATTGAATTCATCACCATAATCATCATTAGATTAGTTTAAAACCATTGATATTATAATTTGATTGTTTAGATAAAATAAAGGCTACACAATTATAATACTTAGTATAAAATTAAATTACAATTCATGTGGATTCGACACTCTAACTCCATTCATATATTACAAAATTTGGCACCATACACTTGTGGTATAATTATGTTATATAAAACGTGACATTTTGCATCTACTGTGGCTCCTAGGTGCTACATGTTCTGTAATATCTTCCTGGCTTTTGCAATGTAGCGCCTTGACACTACTCGTTCTATTGATTTTTTTCTACTTTTTGCAATGCTGAGGTGCTGCTTGTTTGGTGCCTTGCGGTGCACTTTCTGTCTATTTCCTCGCCTCTTTAGCATGTTTTCAAGTCCTTACATCCTCGGTTCGTCTCCCTTTCACTTCTTGGTTCCTTAAAGCTTCAAGAATCATCTTTTGTCACCATTTCATCTAACCTACAACAAAATACGAAAACACAAATCAAAACGTCCTATATCTCTTAAGATCAAACAAAACTGTATTAATTACATGAGTGAAACACACCCATCATTTGCACTTTTGAAAAGATTTGGGAATTTGGTGCAATTATTATTATTTTTTTTTTCTTTTCCTTCTTGTTTATTTAAAGGTGATGGTAAATTCGTCATTTTATAAGGTTTTAATGGAGAAAATGGACAATATGAACGATTTGCACAATGTTTGCTTGATCTGAGGATGAAATGCGCCAAATTGAAAGGATGCGGATGGTTTGTGCCAAACAAACAAAGTATATGAACGTTTTGTGCTAATTACCCAAATGATAATTATATTTTAGCCATTCACATTACAATTTTTTTTAATTAATACACCACATTTTAATTGTATTAAAGTTTTTAAGATTTACTTATTATCACATTATCGTCTCCAATATCATGATCTATCAATATATTTTTTTGTAAGTGTGAAATGATAGGGCAAATATTTTGTATTTATTTCTTTTTCTTATTTAAAAGGATAATGAGTTCTTTTATTATCCTCTAACGGAATTTTTTAAAAGAAGTCGTCACCAGGAACACGTGATTTGTTAACTAATGGAGAGTTGTGATAAGAATGTAAAGTGTGCCGACTTTCATAACAAATTAAAATACGGTGTAACAAATAAAAATTATGGTTTAAATATAATTACTCAATTGAAAATTGACAAATACTAAATAGTATAGTCTTTTTTATTACATAAATACCATTTCACCCACTTCTCGAAGGATTGGAAAGAAAAATCTTAATCTGGGGGAAAATGTTCCGTAAAATCTAGAAAAATGTTTCCAATGAAATCTAGTTCCATATTTTTAATCTCTTTTGAGAACAGGGGGTGGAACAATTTGACCATGAAGATTAACCTCGTGTTTGTAAACACTCGAGCCATTTATGTATTCATACATTTCAAAGGGCGCACACGTGCTGTTCACTTATTCACCATTCGAACTGTTCTTGCTCCTCGACTCCTACATCCCGTACACCAAGTCAAACACAGAGAACAATGCATTTTCACCATTTAAAATGAAAGTAAGGCTATACTCACAATAAGGTCAATAATATGAGCATAAAACACCGTCAAATTTATTTGTCGATTTTGGACAAATTACTGGCATCTACACAGAATGAATGAATAAATATTGTGACTTACCAATAATTTTAGTTCATGGTGATACTGAAAATTTGAAACCAATATCTAGTAATTAGATCATAATTCCAATTGGAAATGGGCACGTCGCCCATGTGGGTTGACTCGACCGATGGAGAATGAAACGAATTAGAGGGAGAAGTTGTTCTTTGATTTGTGGATAACTTCGTACCACCCATAACCAACAATAACTCCCTTTGATTCTAAGTGAATGAATGTGGAAGGTCAACTGTAATGATTCAAGCATGTGATCAATCCATTAACTCCCATGTATTCTTCGTTTTGGGAGAGACTGTGTCAATTTTATTCCTCAAGACTTTTTTTCACGTCTTCTAGAATTCGAATACATAATTTTTGCTTATGAAAGACTTAAGTTGAATTTCAGTACCAATTGGGTCCAAACCAATGTCCATTATTCACTTCTTTAATTCAAAGCCCATATGGTTTCTTATGGCTTGTACATACTAAATGTGTGTTTGATGTAGAATTTTTGAGAATATATTTTGGAAAAAAATGATATTTTTAAGAATGTGTAATTAGAAAGTATGAAAAAGTTACAAGTCGAGGTGCAAAATTATTTTATTGAGAGAATATATGGTTGAAAGTAACTTTCGTTAAAAAATGAATTTTAAAAAATTTGTACCAAACAAGCGCTAATTGTAGCACTCATCGTGAAACCTATTCTTTTGCCTAATTGTTAAACAAAAGAATTCTTTATTACTTGTGAAACAATTACAAAAAGACCAAGACAAATGCCTCATCTTTCCATCCGCTCCTCCCTAAGTGAGCAAATTGCAGGAATCTATCACTCGGCCCTTCGCTGTGGCCCTTCGCTTAGGAGCCTCTACTGAATTTCGTCCGTCCCCAAAAGAAGTGTTCTATAGGGGTCTCCCCAGGTCTCATAGATCTTCTATTCTTAGGATGATTCAATTTCTTTCTGAAGTTCGTCATCAGAAATGCCTTCCAACAACACTAAAAAAGACTAGACTACTCTTAGTAAATTATCTAAATAATAATTCTGTCTAGCACATCTCATCAAACTCAAAACTCACGATACGAGTATGGAGAGATTACCAAAACGAAAATAATAAAAAAAGATCAAACATAATACTTCGTGCAATCTTATAAATATTCATATGTCAATGTCATCATTGCAAAACTGCTTGAATAAGGAAAGGTTTTCCTTCTACACTCCTCGTATACGTCAAAGGTTAAAGTCAATTAGCACTCCCACTCAACATAGGGCAAAGACATGTCAACTCTATAAGTCTAACCCCGTATTATCGAGTCAATTCTGATATCGTGTTAGATTAATTGATTTAAAAGCTTAACCAAATAGATATAACTAAGTGAATGACTGATTTAAAAGTTTTAAATAGTTAGATATAACAAAATGTATATCATTTAAGTATTATTCGCAACATGCAATCTCCTATGTAGGCGGAATTTGTTTGTTTTTCCCATCGGAGGCCAACATGTGGACAGTTTCATAAATGAGTGAAGATAAGATTTGACTTGAATAGCTTTTTGTGCTCTTTTACCATATTATATGGTAAACAAATGAATTCTTTATTCATTGTCTGAAACAATTATGAAGAACGAAAATAATCTAAACTGTAAACGAAAATGGACTAAACTACCCTTAGTAAATAATCTGAATAACAATTCTATCTAATCAATATCTAACTAATAATTCCATCTAACACTACTATGCATTTTATAGTATCCTAAACCCATGTTTGTTCTTAATTAAAATCTGATTTTAATCTCAAGTCAAAGTCAACAATTAATTTTAACCACACATTTCATCAACTTTTATAAAATCCACTAAAAATCTGATTATAAATATATTGAATTGAATAATACAGAACAAAAGTAAAAATAAAAAAAAATTAAAATCATTTACTAGTAGTAAACAGACACTAAAAAAAAAAAAAAACTGGTTTTGCAGGGCAATGGAGGTTAATTTGGAAAATTGGAGAGTAGCATCTCGAGTATCAAATAGGGATTGCATCGGAGCCGAGGCGACTAATCCCAGCCTCATTACGTCGAGGATTCTTCTGAAAGTGGGGCAAGGGCGAGATTAAAAAACTCCGTTTAACGTTCATTTATATTTTGATTTTTTTTTAAATACGATTTAAATTGAAAAATATAATACAAATATTTGGACAAAGTTCAAGGATATATTTATAATTTATCTTTAGCACAATATTTTGTATGTATGTCGAATTATATTTCTATAAAAAAATTGGCAACAAATTTTCATAAAGAAAGACGAGATATTTAGATTCAAGACTTTTGTCTATAATAAAAAATTTAATCATTAAAAACTGTAATGCATTCAATTGTTTTTTTTAATTAATATTCAACAGGCATTCCGATTTTGTTAAATTTTAAAAGTTATTTAATTATAGAATAAAACAAGATTTACTTTTCAAAAAATATTTTCAAGTGAAAAAAGTAATTTTTAAAATTATACTTGACAAAAATACTAAGAATAACATGTTTGGCTAAACTTGAAACTTACTTTCTTAGAAGAGTTACCCCACTTTTTATTTGTTTCCATATTTGGCTAAACATAAAATTTACTTTCTTATAAATTTATTTAAAGCCTACTTTTTCAAATTTTATTAGTAAAAAAGTAAATTTTTTTAAAGCAATATCAACCATTTCATTAATCAAGGTAGCCAATACAAATGGCGCAATAAAATGCACAATACAATAAACTCAAATCAGAACTAATTGGGACCAAAACAGCAAGAAAACTAGATAGCGGGGCTACATTATTTCCTTTACGAGGAGTACCATCCAACATCGCTTATAAGCCAAAGAAAAATCAAATTGCACATCGTAAATTAACAACCACGTCAATTTGTAGATCATGTCGTTTTGCGAACAATAATCCAGCCCGCAAAACCATTGAATCAGCAACAAGTGCAAATACTCCTAGTTGGGGATGCATGAGTCGCGACTACACAATATAAATAATTTAAAAGTAAATTTCTTTTTGGCAAGTGTGGCAAAACTTAACAGTTGCCATATTAAATAGTAAAAACAAGCTGTTTACTTAAAAAAAATTACTTTTGAGATTATATTTAAGAAAATAAGTAATTTAGAAGTATAATATCCACTAGAAGATGTTAAAACTTAGGTTTTTTCTTCTTTGATTTAATATTCAGTTAGCTTTGTTAATAATCCCTATTAATTAGGGACTGTTTTTTGTTTACCTATTCCTTGGCCATTTACCACGTTATATGATATGTACGACGTGGGCTACAGATTTTTCTCTTTTCAGTTGTCTTGTAAGGCTATTTAAATGCCAATTTCCTTATTAAATAATATTAAGCATTCTCCAATTCTTGCTTTCAATACAGAATTAGAGTTCCTCATATTTGGTATTAGAGTCGTTTCAAAGGCCTAATTGAGAAGTAGCAATCTTTTAAGAGCATAGCAGCAAGGATATGGCGACTGAAAGCAATTTTGTGCAACTAGCGATTCCAAAGTTTGATGGACACTATGATCATTGGTATATGCTTATGGAAACTTTTCTACAATCGAAAGAATATTGGAGTTTGATAGAACATGGGATTCCTAAGGTAGAAGGAGCTGAACTGACTGAAGGACAGAAGAAGAAAATTGAAGATGCAAAACTAAAAGATCTAAAGACTAAGAATTACATCTTCCAAGCAATTGATCGATCGGTCCTGGAAACTATTTTGAACAAAGACACGGCAAAGAACATCTAGGATTCCTTGAAGCACAAGTACCAAGGACAGCGAAGGTGCATAACTACAAGCTCTTCGAAAGGACTTTGAAGTTCTTCGGGAATCTGTAAATGACAGATTTACCTATAGGAAGGAAGAAAGTTGGAGTAAAATGGGTCTACAAGACTAAGCTCAATGAGAATGGAAAGTGGATAAGTACAAGGCCCGATTGGTAGCAAAGGGGTATACTCAAGAACAGGGGTGGATTATACTGAAGTTTTTGAAGTTTTTGCACCTGTAGCTCGGTTAGACACAATTCGATTAGTGATTTCTCTTGCAGTTTTGAAAGAGTGGACAATCTATCAATTAGATGTGAAATCTGCTTTCCTGCATGGTGAGTTAAGTGAAGAAATTTTTGTTGAACAACCTCCGGATATGAACAGAAAGGCAGTTAGCAGAAGGTATACAAGTTAAAAAAGGCTTTCTATGGACTTAAACAAGCTCCACGAGCTTGGTACAGTCGTATAGAGTCCTATTTTGAGAAACAAGGATTCAAAAGATGTCCTTATGAACATACCTTATTCGTCAAAATTGAAGAAGGTGGTAAGGTCTTGATTGTATGCCTCTATGTAGATGATCTTATATTCACTGGTAACAATGAGATTATGTTCACTGAGTTTAAAAAATCCATGATGCTTGAGTTTGATATGATTGATCTTGGAAAAATGAGATACTTTCTTGGCATTGAGGCGATGCAAAGATTAGATGGCATTTTTATCCGTCAAAAGAAATATGTACAAGAAGTATTAGAGAGGTTCAACATGTGGACCTTGGGTTCAAACTTAAGAAAGATGAAGTTGGAGTTAAAGTTAACACAACTTTCTATAGGCAGATTGTGGGAAGTCTTGTGTACTTGACAGCTACTCGGCCTGATGTTATGTTTGTAGTAAGTCTCATTAGCAAATTCAAGGATTGCCCTACTGAACTTCACTTGGGAGCAGCAAAGAGGATACTTAGGTACTTAAAAGGCACCATTGATTTTGGTGTGTTCTACAAGAAGGGAGGAAACAAGGAATTGGTTGCCTACTTGTTTGTGTTGAGCTCAGGAGCAGTGTCTTGGTCTTCGAAAAAACAGCCTATAGTCACCTTGTCCACTACTGAGGCTAAGTTCGTTGCTGCAACTTCATGTGCTTGTCAAGCAATCTGGTTACGAAGGGTATTGGAAAGCCTAGGTCTTGTTCAACATGATTCTACTCTAGTCTACTGTGATAATAGTTCAACAATTAAACTTTCCAAGAATCCAGTTTTGCATGGTCGCAGCAAACACATCGATGTTCGATTTCATTTTCTTCGTGAACTCACAAGAGATGGAATTGTGAAGATGGTACAATGCCATAAACAAGAGCAAGTTGCAGACATAATGACTAAACCTTTGAAGCTTGATGTATTCTTGAAAATGCGTGAGTTGATGAGTGTTGTTCGGATATAGGAATAAACTGTGTAAGTTGTGGTTCTTCAAAATGCAAGTGAACAAGTGGAAGTGCGTTTTTTCCCCTTTGCTTCATACACTTGGCAGCCGGTTATTGGTCTACTACCATTCACATGGATCTG
>CAIGRP010123119.1:0-10128 GCA_903798385.1 Fraxinus cuspidata | reverse complement strand
GATTTTAGAAAAATTAAACTTATAATCTGATTAATGAAGTATAAACTTTAAAAATAGGACTAGGTGTAATTTCCTCTTCAATTTTATACACAATATTTCACATATAAGCCAACATGTTCAATTAAAATCCTTACACTTGAGTCCTAAGAAAATATCCTACAACATAATACCACACAGAATTAAGAAAGTCCAGGCTTACAGAGGTTATACTAATGAAAAATGAATTAATCATGCTCGAAATCATCAACCGAATCAGAACTTCCAGCGATTATTACAGTTTACACAAGTTACGAATGTGGTCATAGGCTCATCAGCACTACGAGTCTGCAACTGGTAGTACGTGCATTCCTTTTTCTTGCACCTACCACAAGTGAATTCGTTGGTACTCGCTTGGGAGGCCCTCCTTGTTCACATTCAAACAACTTTTTCTGTTTAATTTTTTCGTTCTCCATCTGCCTTTCGTCACTGGCCATTTCTTCTGGTGTCAATTCAAGAATCCCATGTGGCTCAATATGCCCAAGGAGAACTTTTCTCCGAAAATCAGGGTTATTTTGGTCCTTGATGTTGAACATTACTGACCTGTACTTGGACTTCTGGGCACCATTGGATTTTCCCCACTTCTCAAACATTGCAGTCTCCACTAAGACAGCAACTCGATAAGGATCAGATGCATTTACTTCATCCCTTAAATCATAATTGACCTCACTAGAGACTTTGCACAAGGCTTCTGCAAGCATTTCCCGTATTTTGTCCCTTAACGCGTCCTTGCAATAAATTATGGAAGTAAGTTTGGGAGGACCAATGGGATCTGATGCTTGTTTTCGCACTTCAGTTCTTGACTTCTCTTCCTTAACTTTTTTCTTGACATGTATGGACTCCCCAGCAACATTCTCTGCAGTTTGGACTTCAATATTCTCAACTTTTTTCACAGTAGAGGAAGCATCTGACTTCATAACCTTAACAGAATTTGGTATACCGGACTCATGAACTCCCTCCACCTTCACAGAATCATCATTGTCAGTCACCCCGTTCTTCGTGTTTTTCATTGTTTCTGTAATAATTATGCTCTTCCATATTTCAACCACATCAGAAGCAAATGCCTTGATTTTGTCACTTCTATGTTTTGTCAATTGCCGGATGCGCTTTCCAACCTGAAACATAATTGTTTAGCAATATGAGCAATTGAACCAAGGATAAATATTTAAAGTGAGCAAAGACAAGTGTGATACCAAATAAGCAACATAAAAAATACAATGCTGTGGCCACTTGGTTGAAGAGAAGAAAACAACTAACTATGAACCAAGGCAGACAAATCCAATTTTTATGAGTGACAGGCAAACATATCCATGAAAACCAAAAACTTTATCCTAAAATGATAGTGATTGTGATTGATGTTTCAACCGTAAAAATGTCTCTGACTATGCCCTGATTCCATTCATTGACCTAGCCGGACGAACAAAGGAATGGGATCAATCTCACCAATGGGGAGAAGACTTGCTGTCATTCCAAAAACTAATCAAGGGGCAGAACTAAACTCAAATCAGTCATAATTGAAATTCATTTCTACTCCTCAAAAGTGTTAATGGGCACTTAACTAGGCAGTAAAATATAAGCTGTTGTCTATTATTAAATTAGGAATGAAATGGGAGTTTCAAGGGTGATAGAAAAGCAGACGAATTAGGATCAAATCCTCTTCCCAAAGTAACACATCCTTTTCTCCTGTTAATGGAATTAGTGGAGAAATTGTAGCAGCAGAATTTTCTGTGTATTCCAAACTGAAATTATCCATTATTGTCAATGAGGAATCTGAGGGCTATCTCCCTTGATGAAATAGTCCAAATGCCTCCCACTGGTCAATATATCAAATATCGCATTGATTCATTTAATTGAACAGGTGTTGCCAACACAAATTTTAAATTCTATTACTATAATGATTTTACGTGATATAATTTCAGTGTAGTTCTCATGAAGGATCAAAAGGGTAATGAAAAATATTCTACAGGAAGGAACACAGAAATACCTGTGTTGATACCAGCACTTGATAACTGACAGGGAATTTCTTGAGTCGTTTCAACGCATCAAGGCAGCGATCCTCCTCCCCTGGTGAATTCTCGGCCGCATCTGCAGCCTTCTTCACTGCCTCAAAAAGCTCAGTCAGCTCCTTCTCCATTAATACTCACTCTCTGTCCAAAAAACGACCCATAAAATTCGATCCCAACATTCTCCAAAAAAAAAAAAAAAACGGGTATTTACCTTCGATCCCAACATTTTATAACATGTATCAAGAAATCTAATCCTGGACCAAAAATCAGAAAATAAAGCCCAAAAGTTTTACCCCAAAACCAATTAATCTTTTTACGAACTTTTGCTAGAAAATAAAGCAGACAGAAAAAAGTAATAGCATGAAACACTGATGCTTCCAAATACTTCCAATCTTCTGAACACAAAATAAAACCAATTAATCACTTATTGCAAACAAGAAAACAAAAAAGGGGGGTAAACCGTGGAATGTTAACAAACAACAAAACGTCAACAAAAAAATTGCCTAGAAAAAAGAAAATCAGACATCTAAATAAAAAAATGGGTTTCCGAATATTTACCTTCTTAGCTTAGAAAATCGAATGCAGCATATAATCGGCTTCCAATAGAACGAAACCCTTGTTAGGTGTGAAGAGTTTATCTTCTCTTCAATCTCTGTGTGCTCTTAACATTAAAAGACAGAGCAGATGAACAAGGTCGTTATATCAGGTGTATTGGACAGTGAGGATTGGTTCAAGAATATCCCAATCCAACGGTTGTCAATGATGCATGTGTAAGGTGTTAGGAATATATGATTTGAGAATTCTTCGTAGGTTCTAGAGAGTACATAATTGGCACGTCAATGGATGTGTAAAAAGATTTTTTACAACTATTATTTAATTATTTTGTACATATAGTCATTGATCCTCATTTTTCAAAATACATTTTTGCTATCTTATTTCAACTACATATTTTTCAATAAAATAATATTATATGCAAACTTAAAACTTTTATTTATTTTTTACTATTTCAAAATGTATTTTCATAAAAAATGGCTCAAACATGCTCATAATAAATAAAATAATGCTTATTTTTCAAAAATTATAGAAATTAAATATATATATTTCAATGTTTCCAACATAGTTTCAAAATCATTAATACCTCAAATTAATATTGGTTTATCAGTGGATAGAGAAACTTATGTACGGATGAATATTTATTAAGCTTATTTTTTTATAAGTTTTTGTATTTAAATATTTTATTAGATTGAATTTTAAAGCAAGGAAATATCACTTGCTAAATAAAAAAGAAAAGTACATGCCTAGTCAAGTCTCTTGTAGCCTGTTTGAGCAATATATTTGTTGTAAAATACATTCAGAATAGTATATTAATAGAGAATATGTGGTTAAAAATGAAGAAAAAATTTTGAGTTGCGTATAATATTATTTTATTGAAAAATGTGTGATCGAAGAAAAGAGAAATAAAAATATATTTTTTTAAAAATGAAAATCAAGGAAAATATTTTGAGTTACATATAATATAATATTATTGAAAAATATGTGATTGAAAAAAATGAGATAAAAATATATTTTTAAAAAAAGAGAATAAAACAAGGACTTAGAATACTATTTTTACTCTTAAGTTGGTTGTTAAATCATAAGATAATTATATAACTATCACAAAATTTATTAAGTGCTCCACAAATTTTAATATTTGGGTAATTTTTTAATCACCAAAAAATTTAAGTGCACCATAAGTTTAAATATTTTTCTTATTGACTTAGATAGTCTTAAGTAAAATTAAGTAATTAGAATTTTAATATACTTTTAATTAATCACACCGCGTTACATACTTACACCACAAACATAAACCTACTTTCTTCTTCTTCTTCTTCTTCTTCTTCTCTATAGTTACGAGTCTTCAGCTTTGATACCACATGTAAGAATTCATCAATTTTTTAATCATTCTTTATAATTTTTTTTTTATTTCGTTATCTATAGTAAAAAAAAAAAAAGAAATAAGATCTTCAATTTGTTTAATCAATTTGTCTTACATGAATTCTGAATCAATTTGTACTCAATAGAAAGTTTGATGAATTGCATTTCGTGTGACTCTAAAAATAAAATGAACTTCATAGGTTTCTTAGGCTTGTTTATAATATCAACATGTTTGAGTTAATGCATAATTGACTGGTTTGAATATTATGTACGAACGAGAAATCTATTAGATTGGCATTGGTTGTCATCTGATGTGCCATCTGCAACCGATTTCAACGAGAAACAAAACTTAATTTAAGGTTTTTGAAGCTTAAACAAATAGAAGTAAATCCCTAGGACCTATCATCCCCTTCTTCGAAAAATAATTAAGAAAAAAATAGTGTGAATGAGAAGAAAATCTTACCAATTTCTTTTGATAATGTGGATCAAAAGAAATTGATAAGGTTTTGAGTAATTAGCACATAACGTCCCCACATTTCATTGTTATTGTGGAAAACATTCATACTTTCATTTTTTTGACATTTTCATCCTTATTTTCACATTTCATTGTGTAAAAGGTTCTTTTAACTTATTTATTCCAATTAAAAATTATGAAAAGACAAATATACCAATCTTTAAATAAAAAAACTAATTGCAATCACAGTCCCAATTTTTGTAAAAAGCGCAAATAAGTCACAAATAAATTATTAAAAAGATAATTAGTACATAATGTCCATATCTTTCACCGTTATTGCGAAAAACGTCCATACTTTTCATTTTTTTGACATTTTCATTCTTAATTATAGATTTGATTGTGCAAACCACCATTTTCATCCATTTCATTTAATTTTTCAATAAAGAGCTGTGAAATAATGAATATAAACTCATATTTAAATAAAAAATATATTTTTTATAATTTCTAATTTTTTAATAATTTATTTGGAACTCGTTCGCATTTTTTATTTTATAAATAAATTTAATTGTGACTCATTTGCACTTTTTAAAGAAAATAATTTTTTAAATAATTTATTGGGGACTTGTTCACTTTTTTTAAAAAAATTGGGACTATGATTGCAATTAATTCTTTAGATTTTTATTTAAATAGGAGGTTATGTTCGTTATTTCACCACTTTTATTGAAAAATTGGATGAAAATTGATAGAAATAGTGGTTTGTGCAATCAAATGTATAATTAATGGTGAAAATGCAAAAAAAAAAAAAAATGAAAGGTATGGATATTTTTCGCAATAACGGTAAAAGATATGGACATTATGTACTAATTACGCTTTCAATAATTTATTTGTGACTTATTTGTGTTTTTTTAAAAAAAATTGGGATTGATGTTGCAATTAATTTTTTTCTTTTTCTTTTCTTTTTTATTTAAAAAGAAGGTATATTCGTCATTTCATAATTTTTAATTGAGAAAATAGGTGGAAAATGACATTTTGCGCAATAAAAGGTAAAAATGCCAAAAAATGAAAGGTATGTACGTTTTTCACAATTACAATGAAAGATGAAGACGTTATGCGCTAAATACCCAGAAGGTTTTCTAATTCTTTTCTTGTCCGATCCGTAGAGTAGTCGTAGGCTAGTACTCTATTCTCTGCCATGAATGCTTGCAACATAAAAAAGAACACAGTGGCTATGGTGTATTTATTAAAATCGAATTCTCATTTTTTATTATTTTATTAATTTAGATACATAATTGTAAATTTGTTGTGGTGTATCTATTGAAATTATGTTTTAATTGTGGTGTAGTAAGTAAATTTTATGGTTGCAATTTAATTACCCTAAATTATAAAAGGTAATTAGTACATAATAGCGTTGTCTTTCACTATTATTATGCAAAGCATCTATACCTCCTGTTTTGATATTCTTACCCTAATTACACTTTTAGTTAAGCAAAACATCATTTTCGTCAATTTCCATCCAACTGCTCCGTTAAATGAACACGAGTACTCTAGTTTTTTTTCAAAAGGGAAATATATTCTCGTCTTCCCACAATTTTTTCCTTTCTAAACATTACTACACGTTTACACCAATTGTGAAGTAATAGTGAAATCACCTCATACAACATGTTGGGGCTTAAATCACTAGGATGTGGTATTCTCATTCATTTCCATCCAATTATGATAATGGTGAACATATAGGTTCTTAAGTTCAAGATATTTGGATTTGGGGTTTGATTTAGCCCTATTTGGGCTCCATTTTAATTTTAATGCATTTTTTTTTCTTCTTTTTAACAACACATATTTTAATAAAATAATATTATATGTAAATTCAAAATTTGAGTAGTGTCGACTACTCATTTGAATGATTACGGTTACGTCTCTAATCCGAGGCTCCACAAAAGGTGCCACGTGGCTCCACAAAGTTGCCACGTGGAGAGACCCCGTGGCAAGCAGACCCACGAGGCATGACGTGGCAGGAAACTCTTAAGGGCGACGTAAAGATGGCATACTGAAGGTATTCACTGTAGCGCCGAGGTACTCAAATAAGAGAACCATCTGCCGAGTCACGAGTGGTACGTTGACGAAGAAGTGTGTAAGCGCCGAGACTATGCCTTTTATGGAGCCACCTCTTATAACGTATATGAGGCTCTCAGGTCTATCTGATATTCAAGATGCCGGGGTTATCCATCGCATTAGATTCGGAGATCTTTTAGAAGTGACAGATGTAACGCTTGTAATAAAGTTTGACAGTATGCCAACCCATTATACTGGGCGGCAGAACTCTTGTCAATGCATTTATTGTATGAATAGACGGTGATGTAAAGTCTTAGTGAGGGAGATGAGGCCACGTGGTTCAGATCCAACGATCATCACATCGGCCAAGATTGTATAAATATGTCATCTTTGTAATTAAAAAGGGGGGTTGGATTTTTGATAAAGAAATTAACATTCATACATTCAGAAAAGACACTTGAACTCTGGAAGGAGATATATTAACATTTCATCTATCCTTCCACATATTCCTATTTTTCGTTACATAAATTAGTTCAGGTTTTTTCCCGACAATCATGGTTAATGCGGTTGTTCTTGTTTCACTCGCCGGAGCCCGAACATTTTTTTGTCTTTCGCCGCAAAACACCTCCCGGGTCCATTTTCTCCTTATTACCGCCAGTATTCAAGTAGAAACGTGCTGGAATTGTGCTTGACTTGGCGTAAGTAGGCCCAGCATCTGTTGGCTCATTTCTGAGTATCAACAATTACAATGCAACTCTCGATGCATTCACGTAGCAATTGAAACTATGAAACCCATGATAGATTTGATCAAACTTAAGAAAGCCAATAATCAACGTTTGAAAGTTCGACTCAATCAATTATTGAATCAAAGAACCAAGACAATTGATAACGATATCTTGACCCCATGATCACAAAACTTATGAACCTTACTTAAATTGATGAATGCCAAAAAACTTTAATTTTTGATAAGTTTAAAATTAATTGAATGAAGAACAATAAGAAAGCAATAAGTCTTTCAATAATATATCTCAAATTGCGTGTGTTACAATGTATGGAATGAGTCCTATTTATATGGAGCTGATATAAACCTTCTTAAAAATGGAATTAAACTCTAAACATAACAAAAGATATTACAAAATAGAGTTTTAATTAAAATAGAAGATTGTGCGAAATTTAAAAAATTCGCATCCCAGTTTGAACTATGCGGTCGCATAGTTGTATTTTGAACCTTTAACTGAGTTTCGATAAGGGGCTATGCGGTCGCACCTCTCATATAACTATGCGGTTACATAGTTATCCTGAGCAGCTTACTCGTCTGTTGCTTGAATCAAGTTGATCCATCTGTTTTCTTCTTTAAAGCCCAACATTAAACTAGTTTCTTTACTTGTTGTGATCGATATTTTGTCCACTGTTACTTGAACAAACAATCTCATGGCTTCATTGACCCGCTTCGCTCACGACCTAGTCATAGGCCATTCCTCAACAATCAATGGATTCTTGCTCGGGCTTGCCCTCGTATCCTAGATCGCATCATCCCCTCCCTCTTCGAAAGGATTCGACATCGAATCTGTACCTGCATCAAAGAGAGAAAGATCAGAGGCATTAAAACTAGCCGAAACATTATACTCACCAAGGAGATCTAATTTGTAGGTATTATCATTGATCTTTTCAAGGACTTGGAATGGTCCACCGTCCTTTGATTGTAACTTTTATTTCCTTTGATCTAGAAAGCATTCTTTCCTGAACTGTACCCAAACCCAATCTCCAGGTTTAAATGTAACGTGATTTTGTCCCTAATTTGCTTAAGAGGTATAATGCTCATTTTTCTTTTCAATTTGCAACCTTACCTTTTCATGGAGTGATTTCACTAAGTCGGCATTCTTATTTCCATCTAAACTACCCCTTTCATTCATAGGTAAATGAATTGAATCCAAAGGTATTAGTGGATTAAAACATATACAATTTCAAAAAGTGAATAAGAAGTAGTAGAATGTGTGACTCTATTATATGTAAATTCTATGAATAGTAAACACTTCTCCCAACTCTTCAAATTCTTAGTAACTACAGTGAGTAACAATTGTATCATAGTCATATTAACTACCTCAGTTTGTCCATCCGTTTGTGGGTGACAAGTTAGAAAACAATAGCTTGGTTCCTAATTTCACAAAATCCTCCAAAAGTGACTAAGGAATTTAACATCTCTATCTGATGCAATGCTTATAGGAATCTCATGTAAGCACACTACTTCATTAAAGAATAAATTTGCAATATTTGTGACTTCATCAATTTTAAACATGGAATAAAACATGTTATCTTACTAAATCTATTTATCACCACGAGTATAGAACCTTCTCAGTCCTAGGTAAATCCAACACAAAATTCATAGACACATCAACCCAATGTTTACTAGGAATAGGTAATAGCGTATATAAACCTAGAGGTAAAACATTAGATTTAACCTTTTTACAAGTGATGCATCTACTACAAACCCGATCAACCTCAACTTTTATCATAAGCCAATAAAAATGTTCACCTAACATCTCTAATGTCTTCTTAACCCCAAAATGACCCATTAGACCTCCACTATGTGCTTCACGTACTAATAATTCTCTCATTGAACATTTAGGAACACATAACTTATTTTCTTGAAATAAATACCCATCATGCCAAAATAAATCTATCCATAGCACCTTATCACATGATTCGTATATATTAGAGAAATCTAAATCATTAGCATACATGTCTTTAACATATTCAAATCCTAACAATTTGGCATCTAAAGAAGTTAGAAGCACGTACCTTCTTGATAAAGCATCTGCTACCACATTTTTTAAACCTTGTTTATCCCGAATAACATAAGGAAATATCTCAATGAACTCCATCTACCTTGCATGCCTCTTGTTTAGCTTGCCTTGACTTCTTAAATGCTTCAAGGACTCGTGGTCGGTGTGAATCACAAACTCCTTTGGCCATATATAGTGCTGCAATGTCTCTAAAGCTCGAACAAGTGCATACAATTCCTTGTCATATGTAGGATAGTTGAGAGCTGCTCCACTAAAGTAAGCGATTGGCCTTCAATCCTGCATTAAGACAGCTCCAATACCAATTCCTGAGGTATCACATTCAATCTCAAAAGTATTGTTAAAGTTAGGTAATGATAAAATTGGTATGGTACACAACCTATTTTTCATAGTATTAAAAGCATGTTCTTGTTCAACGTCCCAATGAAATCCTACACTTTTCTTTATAATCTCCATGAATGGTGTGGCAAGTGTGCTAAAGTCTTTAACAAAACGCCTATAAAAGCTAGCTAACTCATGAAAACTCCTTACCTCAGTTATACTTTTAAGTGTTGGCCACTCCATGATTGCTTTGATTTTCTCCTCATCCACTTCAATACTCTTAACACTAACGACATAACCAAGAAAAACAAATTTTCCATGCAAAATGTACACTTTTAAAGTTAGCATAAAGTTGTTCTTGTTTTAAGACAACAAGCACACATTTCAAATGCCCTGTATGTTCATTTAGATCCTTACTATATACCAAAATGTCATCAAAGTAAACTACTACGAATTTACCTATGGATGCACACAAAACATGAGTCATTAATATCATGAAAGTGCTATGTGCATTAGTATTCAAATAGCATAACTAATCACTCATATA
>CAIGRP010123114.1:0-12935 GCA_903798385.1 Fraxinus cuspidata | reverse complement strand
AAAAAAAAAAAAAAGGACCAAGAAAATACTAATGCCTTTCCTTTGTAATAACAAAAACAGAAAAACAGCAACAAATAACAGACGACATCTGTCACCTACTTCACCTTCCTCCCATCATCGTCCCAAATGAAATAATGAATAACTCTCCTTCTAACACCAAATACAAGAATCCAACATCAAAAACAACAAAAATGTCGTCATCTTCCTCCTCAGCATCAAGAAGAGATGCAATTTTCATAAGCAGTTTGATAATCCTTTGGTACTCTACCAACATTGGAGTCCTCCTACTCAACAAATTTTTGCTCTCCAACTATGGATTTGCCTTCCCAATCTTCCTCACCATGTGCCACATGTCAGCCTGTGCCATCCTTAGCTATATCTCCATTGTTTTCTTGAAAGTAGTGCCGCTACAGAGGATCAAATCAAGGTCCCAGTTCTTCAGGATTGCAACTCTCAGCGTCGTATTTTGTGGGTCTGTTGTCGGTGGCAATATTTCCTTAAAGTATTTGCCGGTGTCCTTTAATCAGGCTGTCGGTGCAACCACCCCATTTTTCACTGCATTGTTTGCTTATTTTATGATCCTTAAAAAGGAGGCTTGGGTTACCTATGCTTGTCTTGTGCCTGTGGTTGCTGGGGTTGTCATTGCAAGTGGGGTAAGTTTTTTATTTTCTCTGAATTTTTGGGATTCAACTAATTTATATCTTTCAATTTATCCTGATTTGGGTTTCTGCGGGAAAAAAGATTTAATTTTAATATATTCTGCGGAATAATTCATAATTGTTTTTTTTCCCTTATATTTGGGATCATACATAAAGATCTGGTTTCTATATGTGAAACTAAGATACCATGCTTTATTTTGATATTTTTATTGTGATCTGTGGATCTGACTGGAAAAGATCCAATTTTTCTTGGGGGTTATTTGAGACTGCCTGTTTCAGAAATGAATATCAGATTTAAAATGTTGTTGTTTGAATTTGCAGTATAGATTTTATAAATATTTTGCGTATGAGATGATTTTTTTTTAATTTTAATTATTAATCAATGGGAATTTTGATAATTTTAAAGAACATGCTGATATATGTGGAAATCTGTCGTGAAATCCAGAACACAGGACGTGGCGACGTGCTAAGTGTTCATGCAATTTTTGCAAATATTCAAGGAATACAGTCACTTTGCCACACTATAATGTTAGGAGTTCGAGCATAAAAAATTTGGAGTTTAACTTTTCTTTAAATCTTTTTGCTACTGAAAGCTCGTAAGTTTTTACTGCTAGCGGCTTCCAATTCGATGCTCTGTGTGTGATTCAAGTCGGCTATTTAACTTTTACTTTTCCTTACATCTATGATTATTAAGAAAGCAAAATTTTCCATGAGTTCGTCGACTTATTTCCTTAATACAGTGTCTACTTTTGTGAAATTGCAAGATCTGAAAGTTTTTAATTGTTTGCAGGGTGAGCCAAGCTTCCATTTGTATGGATTTATCATGTGCGTAAGTGCTACCGCAGCGAGAGCTTTCAAGTCTGTTCTTCAGGGAGTCCTCCTTTCTAGTGAAGGGTAAATATTCCTGATCTGTGTATGTACTATCACAAACATGTTTGGCTGTGCTTAAAAATTACTTTTCTATCAAGTTAAGACTTACATTCCAGAAAATTGGGTTTTCTTAATAAAGAAAATCAACTCTGAAAATCATGTTTGGCAAGATAAGCAATGTAAAAGTAAGTTTGATTTACTTTAAAGCACAATCTTTGACTTATTTTAAAGCACAAACTTCATTGAGAATGCGAAGGGGAAGCACTAAATCCAGTTATCTTTTCTTGCATTTTAATTTTCGTCCATCTATGATCTGGCTGACATTTAGAAACAAAATTATTTTTATGCTTTTTAGTACTGGAAAACGAAACTACTAACTGGTATATATTATTGTTTGAAGTCCGATTTCACACTCGGCTTATATAGCAAACTCTCATTGTTGCAGGGAAAAGTTGAACTCCATGAACTTGTTGCTTTATATGTCCCCAATTGCTGTTGTGGTATTACTTCCTGCAGCACTTACTATGGAGCCTAACGTATGGGATGTAACTATATCACTTGCAATGGAACATAAATTCATGTGGGTACTACTTTTGCTTAATTCATCAATGGCTTATGGAGCCAACTTGTGCAATTTCTTGGTGACAAAGCATACAAGTGCATTAACACTCCAGGTTCTCTCTCCCTCTCTCTTGTGAGCAGAAGTATCATTTTTTTTATTTTTTTCATTTTCTTCTGGCGGTGGCTAAACTAGATTGGGATAAGCATCTTCGAAATATAACTATTTGATTCTAAGTCGCTTTGGATCTTCCATACAATGAACCTTAAGGTGTGGCCAAAGAAGATTTTGTAGATGATCCTACATATACTGGGTCTGTTGTTTGACTCTGTGGTTGCTGAGACTTGTAGAAAGCTGGCCCAAGAGCTCATTTACATTATGGTCGATAGAAAAAGAATATAGTAACAAGATTTTTGACTTGGATATGGGTACGTCGACTTATTAACGATGAAACTAGAAAGTAATGAATATTGAAGAAAGGTAGATATCGTGAATGTAATTATAGAAAGAAGTCAAAATGTTTTCAGAAATCGTAAAAAACTGTAATTCTCTTTATATTGATCAATCCCGCTGAATTTACTTCTATTGTCCAAATAATGATCAGGTATTAGGCAATGCAAAAGGTGCCGTGGCAGTTGTCATTTCTATACTTCTTTTCCGAAATCCTGTTACCTTCATTGGAATTGCTGGATATTCTATGACCGTTATGGGGGTCGTTGCTTATGGAGAATCTAAGCGTAGGTACAAATGATCTTTTGTAATTTTAGTGCCTTTTTTTTTTGTTCCCTGTAAGCGATTGGTAGGTTGAGAAATTTTATTGTACAAGAGGAGAAGAGATTAATTTAATTTTATTGCTTTTCTATACATTTTTTTTCTTCGACCATTTGAGTCGCAGATGCTTGGTTCTGGAATTTTATTGGATGTATTGTCTTGTGACGACATATTCAGATATAGAGAGGCCTCTGAGGTTATTTTCATTTATTTGCAACTATGTCTTAATTTAGCTGTTGAATACGATACTGGTTCAGACATATATTGAAGATTGGGACAAGGTACGATGTTGTCCGATTATGTAAATAATATACTTTCTAGTCTTTATATCTTTTAAGTGATGACTGATGAGATGGTGTCTTCAGCTTTTCTTCCATAATTATCTTACTTTTGAAATGCTCATTCGATTATCAAAATTAAGCAAGTTATGGGATATGATATTCAAGAGATGTATGGAATATGAGAGTTTTATTGACATACAGAAAGCACTCAAAAGATTTATTCTACGACTCAAATCCTGACCTAGAATATGAACACAGACATATTCGGAAAAGAAAAACAAAAGACTAAAAGGACAGTACCATGATAGTATGTTCAATTTCCCATAATTTACAAGTAAATGGCAGATGTTTGGACTTAAAAGGATGTTTGGCACACTCTACATTATTGTCGGAGTGTTGTCAATACACTTTACCATCGTTAGTAATAGAATGTATATCAGCTGTACTTACTATTTTTTTCCTCATCTTTCTCATTAAATATTTAAGTTTTTTATTCTAAGAAACTCGAGGAAATCATTCAAGCAAGGTCTGGACCCCTCAGGAGAGGATCATAACTATCATGTTGTGTAGAATTAGGAGTCTTTTCTGTAAACAGGAATGCACTTCAAAACAACAACAATAGGCATACTTACTGCTCCAAGTACAACACTGAGTAACCATAGTTGCTAGCTTAATGGAACAGTGCTGACAAAAGTGCCCAAGAATTCAACTATAATTACTTGGATTACTTCTGTGAATATCCAGTTTCCAAGCATACCCCTGAAAATGTTTATCTTATATATATATTGTTAAATTTACTAATGTTTTGATATCACATGTTAGCAATATTTATTTAGATCAAAATATACGAAATTAACCAATAACAAGCAATAAGTCAATTAATAAACATGCACATTAAAAGCAATAAATAAATAACACCAAATATGATCAACGAGGAAAATCCATTTTCAAGATAAAAATCTCCTAGCAAACTTGCCAGTAAAATTCATTAGAAAAGTTAACTTACAATTAGTTCAGACACCACTAAACCTTAGTTGACTCGGCCAGCTAACTTGTAAATCACCAAATAACTCTTTTGGTACTTTTCTATTTGTGTGGATCACCAAGAACGAACTTTCTCCGGACACTGGAACTCCAAACCCCTCTTCTCCCCAACTTCAGAACTCTTAATCGTTATAGGCATAGGTAAGATTTTTGGTGTCTGATCGAAATATCTTCTTGTGTTTTGATCTGTGGCTAAGGCAATAAATTTATGGATATATGAATTTGAACTTCAATATATATTCTCTTGACTTGAAACAAAGCTTAACCAATAATGAAACAATGTTCAAGATGAATTTATGAATCAATGATCAAAGGGTTGAATCCAGATTTTTGAATGTGTTTTGGATCTTCAACAATATAATATCTATAATGAAATAATGATTCAACACATCTTTGAGATGGATTAAGCTTGGGTATTTATTATATGAAGAGTTTGAGGTTGAATAAGATTGAAAAACAGGCTATAAATCATGAACATAATTTTCTCAGATACAAAGTCGCTGGAGCGTTGGGCTCTCTCCAGGCAATCGGCTTCCAAGTTACAACTATTTTGGTTCCTCCAGGGATTATACTACGCCCTTGTTTGACAATCATTATTTTAAAACTTTTTTTTCTACTTACTCATTTTCAACCACACATTTACATAATAAAATATTCTGTAAGTAGACCCAACATATTTTCTTATATTATTACCACACATTCTCACAAAAAAAAAAAAAATTCACTATTCAAAACTTCATTTTACACAAATAATGGTTGTTGAATAGGGGCTACCAACTCACAACTATTTTGACTTTAATTACAATACAATAATTCATGATTTTAAATGCAAAAACTGCCAATAACTAATTTAGACATTGTCAATTACAAATTTGACTTAACAAACTTCTCATTTCATATTCTGTGACAAAATCGTTTATTTCAATGTCAAAATTAAAACAACCCAACAATCTACCCAAAGACCCAGCTCTCAAACATTAACTATCTCTCATAACTATTTCCTGAAATAGAAGAAAACAACAATACTATGTAAAAAATAAGAGGAATCTGACAATTAAAAAAATATATCAAAGTTATAAAAACAGCGCAAGTATCACATGTGTAACACCAAGCATATAATACTACTTGCATCAATAATTTAAAAATAATATAGAATATCAATATCAATATTGACACGATACAATACAAAACACAATATCAATATTAAAAAATCCAACCAAAAATCAATCACAAACTCTAAATTTCTGTGACTCTCCCTAAGTCAAATATTAAAACCAAAAATAAAAAAAATCTCCCTCTAACTCAAATAACTCATTTGAAGTAAATACTCATTTCTCCTTTTTATCATGAATAACAAAAGAAAAATAGTAATATAAACATGAATACCACCGAGAGGAATGAGTGAAAACAAATATGCACATATATAATTATGCAAGCATGGGAGATTTTTCTTTCTTTTTTGTGAAAATTGTTTTTACGGATTTTTAAATATAAACATAAAATCTTGAAAGTTCAATCACATGAATAGTTGTTTGCTTATTTTTACATGTGTAATTCATAAACAATAAACTTTTCCCATATAATTTATTTTAAACCTACATAGAATAAATTGTATAAGCTACACGTATAAAAAATGACATTAATCTCCTGTAAGTCTTAAAATCTTATTTCAATAAGAAGGGACCTCCTTTGGTTGTGTGGCCTGCACTCTCCAACAACTCTGGACTATTTTTTTTCTTTGCGTCGATCGCTAAGAACGAACTTGTTCTGGAGAGATAGAACTCCAAGCGCCTTTTCTCCTGAATTTAAGAACTCTAAAGGCTTATATGTGAAGGTTGGGTTTTTGGTATTTGATTAAATGATCTTCTTGTACTTTGATCTATGGCTGATGCAAGAAATTTATGGATTTATGAATTTGAGCT
Organism: Fraxinus cuspidata; assembly: GCA_903798385.1. NCBI lineage: Eukaryota > Viridiplantae > Streptophyta > Magnoliopsida > Lamiales > Oleaceae > Fraxinus > Fraxinus cuspidata. Next base: position 6,829 of record CAIGRP010123114.1, on the reverse strand, counting down.
TCAATGTATATTCTCTTGACTTAAAACGAGGTTCAACCAATAATGAAATAATGTTTGGGATAATTTACGATTCAATGATCAAGTGTTTGATCTAGAGATCTTTGGATATGTTTGGATATAATTTCTATAATGAAATATGATTCAACACACATTTGTGATAGATTAGGCTTTGGTATTTATAATATGAAGAGTATGAGTTTGAGGTTGAATATTGTTAGGTTTTTAGTTGTATTGGCAATTGTTTAGACAAAAGGATTATTTTAAAAGAATATGATTGTTATAAAAGAATTGTAAAAGTCAAGGAGTCTTTTGGAGGCTAGTATAGTCCTTGAAGGAGTCCAAGATGTCCAAGAAGATCACATATGATCAATGGAATGCAAATAGAAATTTAAAGTGTCAAAGAGCCGTATAAGTTATATTCCAAATTCCGAGTCACAAATTGCAGCGCATTTTTCACATAGAAAATATTGAAACTTGGACAATGCTAATTCTAGAAGAATTATAGCCATTTGATTTAGCTTTCTAACACATTTTGAATACCTCAATAGGACATAGGGAGAGAAAGTTATGATAAAAATACTGACGACTGCTCAGCTGTTGCTTGCCTGTCGCTAACTTGACGCTCGAGCGACGTTTGACGTTCAGAAATCTGTTTTGCTTCAAACACTTGGTTTTTCAATTTTCTTATATATATATTTCCTAGATATCATCAGAAAGTTACTTTCTCAATAGCTTTCAGAAGTTGCTGAAGTTTGAGGGACGTTGGACCAGAATGACAGAAAGAGTATAAGAACGAGGCGTTCTTGATGTTCCATAGGAGATTGACAATTCCAAAAGATCGGGAACATGTGTGAGTAAAGCACGTTCCAGCGGATATTCGAGATTGTAGGAATTAGATTAGCGAGTCTAATGGGTTTTCTAGGTTAGATCATACTGTAAGTTCTTATTGTCTATAGTGTAAGCTACTGGCTTGGTCCCGAAGTTTTTACCTAGTTAAGAGTTTTCTCCGTCATCAAATCTTGTGTTATTCCTACTTTATTAATTATAGTGGCAATTCAACATAGGATAATTTAACTTGATTAACTAAACATCTAGAAAAATTAAAAATTGGCTTGTTACTTTTAATTGATAAGTTCTAAATCCACGTTATTAACCTATTATGTGATTTTAGGTTTGAACTAATAACTTTCAAGTGGTATCAGAGCCTAATAGCGATATTTGACCCAAAATTGTGTCTAGATGAGTCAATCAATTTTTGATTCTGGATCTGAGTGTGATATGGAAATTCGGGAGGCTTATGAACAGTTATTTGAGGAGAGTCTTAAGATTAAGAAGGTGAATAAAGTTGTGTTTAAAAATGTTAATGCACTTGAATTAGAAAAAGAGAGCCTTATAGCAAAACTTGATGAGTCAACTAGATGTTTGAATGAATTAAGGGTTGAAAAAGAGTCTATAGATGTTAAGGTTAAATCTCTTACGAGTGACCTTGAAAAACCATATGCCCAACTTTAAACTTTCTCTAGTGGACCTAAGAAAATTGATAATGTGATAGGACTGAACAAACTAGTTGAGAATAAAAGAGATTTTCATATAATGAAACAAATTTTCACACTAGTTTATCTTCTAATAAGTTTGTACCCGTCTCAAAGCCTAGGGTTCAAAACATGAATCTAAAGCTGCTCCTAAATTCATTCCTACACGTCACCATTGTGGTAAGATAGGACACATAAGACCTAAGTGTCGCAAACTATTGAATAGGAACACGACTAAGAATGTAGGTGTCCGATGATCAAAATCATCATTACAACATAAGTTTCCTCCACCTAAGGATTGTTCCTACATTTATTCCAAGATGCTTCAATTGTGGTGAGTTAGGACATATAAGGCCTAGGTGTCATAAATTCCTAAATAGAAATTAGAATTTCAATAGAGTTAGAAATCATGATTTTGATGGCCGAATTGACTTCCTTACTAATCAAGTGAGTCATTTGACCAAGTTTATGACATAATTAACTCAGGATAAGTCTTCCAATAGTCAGGTTTGGGTGAAAAATAGTGATATAAAAAAAATTAGAAATTGATCAGGGTACTCTTAAAGGTAAAAGCTTTTATATACCTAATTAATTAGGTACTTTTGATGCAGTATGCATCTTATTTTTTTTGTTGATTTTACTTTTTAGATAGGTTGATTTTTTAAATAAATAAATTGAAAAAAATAGAGGGAAAATTCTTTACTATAGCATGATATATAATTTACCTGAATATGTATGTTGTGACCAAGTATGAGTTTAATTGATGTGATGTAGCATATATTTCATTACTTTGTTTAGGTTGATGTGGAGCACTTAGCATATGTTTCTTTATATACCATCCGCATTGTACATACTATGATCTTGTGAGTAAGTTTTGACCGTATGTGTGAGATTTGGGATAGCCGTCATCTGTTGGTAGTGTGACCTTAAATATGGAATGACCTTAATTTAGTTGACTTAAGTTCTAATATATCCCCTTAAATAAAATAAAAATGTTTTATAAGTTCGAGGGGTTTCTCATAACCTGATATCCTATGGTCAACTGACTTGGAGTTATCGGCATAAAACTCGTTATAGGGGGTTATCTTAGTCGCTTAATGAAGAAGAGTCTGCATATAAGATATGAAAAATTGAAAAGAAAAATATAAATTGTGTGAAAATGTACATATACTCAAAGTAGGGGGAGGGGAATAATAATATATATGAAAAATGAGCTTCATTTATAGGTCCTAATATATATATTATTGGTTTGACTTTCATTAGTAGATGAATAAACTTATTTAACAGTAATGTTTAGTACGTCATTTTTCACAAATATAAGGTTTGGAATCTTGATCACAAGGAATTAGTGACACTTAACATACATGAGCCACTTATACAATTTATTCCATTTCGACTTGAACTCGGTATGTGGAAAGTTTACTGATCATTGATTATGCTTGTGCATGTTATTAATTACATATTTGAGTTATTATATATTGTTGTTATAGTTACTTTTGTCATTTGTGAAAATGGGGAGAAATGATGTATTTGCTTTTAAAATTTTGTATTTTAATTTTGCTTTTAAACTTTTACATTTTAATTTTAATTTTGGAGAGTTTGTAGTAATGGGGAGATGATTTTTTTTAATACATAATTTTTTTGTTTTTTGTTTTTGATGTTTTGTGATATTAATGTTTTAGTTGATGTTTTGATTAATATTAGTATTGCTTCTCAATCTTGCTAGCATATGATAGTCTATTTTAATAATTATATTTCCTGTAACACGTGCTTTTACACTTGGTAATTGAGTTATTGATTTCAGGAAACATGTTTTAAGAAATACAAGATACAGACATTTAGTTTGAGTTTGAGTAGATTAGTTTTGTTTTTACATCCTTGACTTGAATTGTATAATTTTGTCATAGAATGTCAAATTGGGAGATTATTAGGTTTTTCGTTGTATTGGAAATTCTTTAGACAAAATGATTATTGTAAAAGAATAGGATTGTTATAAAAGAGTTGTAAAAGTCAAATAGTCTTTTGGAGGGTAGTATAGTCCTTAAAGGTCAAATGTCTAAGAAGATCATTTATGATCAAGTGTTACTGGTATGAAGTTCAAAATGTTAAGACTTTGAGGGCTGTAATTGTTCAATATTTAGTTAAGAATGCTAAGGACGGAGACTGAGGATAAACAGGCATATAAGAGTCAAGATAATATACCATAATGAACTTCCATGGTAATTGTACACATGTCAAAAGGCTAATAAGAGAAGTATAAACACATTTAGAGATGTACATACATTTAACTATGATATGTCAGAATAGGGAAGTCCATACTGGGTACTTGGCCAAGAAATATCTATGTTAAGTTTAAGTCACACCCCAAATGTTAATGAGTAGTTTAGTAGACACTATTAAAGAGGATTACATGTATGAGATATCGAAATATCAATTTTATAGAACCGGGGCAAAATGTGCTGAATGGGTTAATGGTATTATTGTTCAGCAATACAACATTTTATGAGACTACGGTGAAGAGTTGAAGCTGACTAACTCTCAAATAGAGGGAGAAAAGATACTTTCAAAAGAATTGACATCTGTATATGGTCATGCAAGAAGGGTTTTAAGGCTGGGTGTAGGCCTATGATATGATTGATGGGTGTTTCCGAAAAATTGGATATGGGGGCCAGCTTTTTACAGTTGTAGGAATTGATGGGAATAACTTCATATTTTCCTTAGCATGGGTTGTTGTTGATACTGAAAACAAAACAAATCGAAGTTAATTTCTGGAGTTGCTTATGTTTGACATAGGAATGCACAACCCCATAGCTTGGACATTCATTTTTGACAAGCAGAAGGGCTTGGTTGAATCTATTAGGTTTTTAATTGTGTTGGTAAATTATTGTAAAAGAATAGGATTGTTACAAAAGAATTATAAAAGTCAAAGAGTCTTTTGTAGGGTTGTATAGATGAATTAGGAGTCTTTGGGTTCGAGTATGGAACAAGAAGAAAAAGTTGCCTGGTTTACACTAGCCAGTCGCCTAGTAGATGCTCGAGCATCCATAGCAGAATCATTGTCTTCCGGCTCTCGCTCGAGCAACACACTTCTTGCTCGTCTGTCGCTAGCCTGGTGCTCAAGCACCGACATTGTCCGAGAAATCCTAGTTGCGTTTTTCAAGAGTTTTATCTATCATATACTACCTAAACACCTTCTATTATAAATACTAAATGCCCAAAACATTTTTGGGGTGTTTGATCATTATTTACATCTTCATAATATCATTCCAAGATCCAAGAACATATTCAACAATCTAGATTAACCTTTTGACTCTTGAGATCAACCAATCACAAGTTTGGGAAAATATCGAATTTCTTATAATCCAAAACACCTATTTCTTAGATATCGTTAGGAAAGTACTTTTTCAATAGCTTCAGAGGTTGCTGAAGTTTGAGGGAGGTTGGACCACAAGAATATGAAGAGTACAAGAACGAGGCTTCTTGGTGTTTCACAGGAAATAGACAATTCCAAAAGATTGGGAGCAAGTGTGAGTGAAGCACGTTCCAGCAGGTCTTGGAGATTGTAGGAATTAGATCAGCGAGTCTAGTGGATTTTCTAGGCTAGATCTTACTATAAGTTTTTATTGTTTATAGTGGAAACTACTGGTTTGGTCCTTTCTTAACCTAGTTAAGGGTTTTCTTCGTTATCAAATTTTGTGTTATTTACTTCTTTATTAATTATTGCGGCAATTCAACATAGGATAATTTGACCCACTTGTTGCTTTTAATTGGCAAATTTAATTTCGTATTATTCACTTGTAGGTGATTTTAAGGTTGAACTAGTAACTTTCAAGTGGTATCAGAGTCCAAATTTGATTTTTAACCCTAGTTTTCTAGATGAGTAGTTCATTGTCTGTCCTACCATATTTTGATGGCAGTAACTATGCATACTGGAATGTTAGAATGAGAGTCTTCCTGAAATCTATAGATGAGCGTATTTGGTTGAGTGTAGTGAATGGTTGGGCGTCCCCATCTACCATAGTTGTAGGTGTAGGTACCCATATTGACATAGGAATGCACAATCCTAGATCTTGGACATTCATTTCTGACAAGCAAAATGGCTTGGTTGAATCTATTAGGTTTTTAGTTGTATTGACAATTCTTTAGACAAAATGATTATTGTAAGATAATAGAATTGTTACAAAAGAATTGTGAAAGTTAAGGAGTCTTTTGGAGGGTTGTATAGATAAATTAGGAGTCTTTGGGGATAGAGTATGAAACAAGAAGAAAGAGTTGCCGGATTAATGCTAGTCTGTTGCCTAGCTAATGCTCGAGCGTCCAAAACAGAATCATTATTGCCCACCTCTCGCTCGAGCAACACACATCTCGCTTGCCTAGTGTTGAAGTGACAGTGTTGTCATAGAAATCCTAGTTTGCATTTTTCAAGAGTTTATCTATCATATACTACCTAAGCACCTCCTATTATAAATACCGAATGCCCATAACATTTTTGGGGTAGTTGTGTTGACCTATGGTCGATCTTATGTTTTGATTATAACAAACAAAATATGTTTATCTCTAATATTTATATTCGAGTCTTCATTGTTATATGTTGCGGACTTAATCAAATTGGAGACAAAACGGTTGGACGAAAAGTTGTCGATCAAGAAAGCTCAAGATGAAAATCGATCAATCAAAATTGAGCACTCACGCCAAAACAATTGGAGACAAATTTTGTGCCATCGAGCAACAAATCGAGCACTCACGCCAAATCAATTGAAAACATTGGAACTAGATGTTTTATCTTGCTTGTAAAGGTAAAACATTTTAATTCTTAGCAATGACACATTGAAAGCTCAAGTGAAGGATTATGATGCACAAGAAAAACTCACTTCGTAAAAACGTTTTTGCATGAAAAATATTTTCTTTTAAGGTAAAGACTATGACTTAATTTTCGAACATTCTTAGCATTACTTACCTTGAAGTGTCAAGTAAATATTTCAAGCAAAAAATTACAAAGTTGCAAACAAAACAAAAAAATTGGACCAGAATGTTTATGGCCATCCGGACGTCCGGTTCACCATCAACCGTAAAAAATTCGACCGTTCTGATTGATTTTCAACGACCACTTTTTGGGTCGTCTAGTATTGTTCCGGATGCCAGTTGGGTCTTCCAGTTAGGAAGAAAAGTTGGCATTTCTCACTCCAATAAATACCAACTTATTTGTCATTTTTATTACAACTAAAGAGCATTAAAGTGAGATTCTTTTGAGCAAAACAACATTGATTTCTCATCCTATTTATTATTATCAAATCATT
>CAIGRP010123099.1:0-21348 GCA_903798385.1 Fraxinus cuspidata | reverse complement strand
TTCTACGGTAGCAGGCAATTGACAGCAGGTCTTGTATGGCTAGATTTTCCATGAGCATTGACACAGTTTGCATAAACTTTCTTCCCTGGAGTTGATGATGTAATATAAACCCTATCCAGTTTAATGTTTGTGCACCCAATGCTTTGGCTGCAGCTTAGATCTATCACCTGCTCATCCAGTGATGTCCCGGTAATCGCAGTGTACGATATGTCGCTTATAGCAACTGTCGATGTCTACGTTCAAAAAAATACGCATATTATACGCATTTGTATAGATATTGTTAAGGGTAAATCCTCATTTAATCAAAACATAACGACTAGAGTTTATTCTTAAAAGTTTTAATATGGTATTCAAGCTCAGGATGTTCAAATGAGCCATTCGGTCAAGTAGATACTCAAACAAGGTATCGAATTTCAAAATTGTATTTTCAAACAAGTCACCGTCTTACCATATTTAACGGGTAAATTTTAAATATTAAAATAATAATTAACGTATAAGATTACATGGTACTCTTAATAAAATTTACATTTTCAGATAGCTTTCCAAGTCTTAATAGATGTGTTGCCAAAAAAATATTCACGTCGCGTATTTGTTCAGAGAGAAATGAGGGCTTTCGATTTTGTTTTACTTACAAAGTTTTGGCAATTAACCCTAGTAGGACAGTAATATTGATCGATTTGAACAGGGTGATGAACATCCACAAACTTGATTCCTTCAAAAGAGATTTTTCTTGCATATCCTTGTCCTCCCTGTGAAACAAAAGAAAGTGTCCATTAATCAATATGCATAATTGACTACAAGAAAATGGATAAAAATCAAGATTATAATAATAATTATTTAATTTGAGTAATCTTGAATTTATACCTGCCAAGTCTTGAGCCTTACTCCAGTCAATGTATTTTTCAATGTACAATTCCTCACACGTACGTTTTCTACAACGTCGTAACCTCCGTGTCCTAAGGCTCCAATGCTACATTAATTTTAATTAGTTGTCAATAATCAATGATAAAGTTATCATGTGTAGAAATCGAATAAATATAAGTGACTTCAATTAATAAGATGTAGCAGTAAAGAAAATATCAAAGGAACCTATTAAGGGGTAAAATCACACACGAATAAAGTTGAAAACATGGATTAACTTATAAGAGTTTGAGTTACTCGTCTTAATAAAGTTGATTTTTTAAGATGAAATTTCAAATTTTAACATGATATTAAAGTATGTTGACCTTTATTGTGATGGTTACATGAAGCCTCTAGGGCAGGAGCCTTCTAAGAGGGGGAAGACCTCATGCGACTTAACGACAGCCTCCGATCCAGCTACTCGCACCAAGCTCTCCTTGTTCAAAGAAATGGCCTCGAAAGTCGTGGCCTTTCTTCCTCCAGAGGTTCAAACAACAATTGCCACATTTCACAAGTTTTGAATGGAGATATGGAAAACCTTCGTAGAGACAAGTGATTAGGTGGACATGTTTGCCACCATGGTGAGCCAGCTTGGGAAGGCTTTTGGGATTGCCATTAGGCTAAAGTCTTTTTTAAATCCTTAGAAAAAGAATAAGGAGTTTTCTAATAAGGCATCCCAGGCGGAAGAGGTGGCCAAGTCTGAGGCTGAGATCGACAAAAGGCAGTAGGCTGAAAGGCCATGAAGAAATTGAAAGATTAAAGAAAGAGTTCAACATATCTCAAAGTGAGGTAGCTTCTCTTATGAAGCAGGTGGAAACCTCTGACGCCCACCAAAAAATAACTGTAGAGGCCTTTAAAAGGTCAAATAAGGAGAATACTGCCTTTAAGTAGAAGGTGGAGGAGCTTGACTCCAAAGTTAAGAGGTAGAGTCGGCGAGGGTGGAGGCCCAATCTGTTGGGGATGATGCTGTAAAGCAGTACATCTCCAGTTTCCATATGACTGATGAGTATGAACGCTTTGCTAAGTATTAGCGGAGGTACGCATACATTAAGACTTGTTTAAAAATTTGTACAAGTGTTAGAAAGTCGTATGCCTTTTAATTTACTTTCTTTCCTTAGCATGTTGTTGAATGGTTCGTCCATGCTGAAGCTTCCTCCATGACTTTTATAGTTGGGGACATGTGTTGTCCACTCCAACGAGTAAGGAGGTGGTCATTTTGAGATCCATCTCTTCGTCGAATTGCCCACGCCTCCTTACCTAGCGGCTGGCCTACCAAGCAAGGGCTTTTCCCATGAATTTTGTCGTTGGAAGACACTTTTTCTTTCAACAATCTTAACAAAGCCACTTTCATTGAATTAAGAAAATTGTACAAACTGAGTATTTACACTTCTACGGTAATACCTCCTTAAGTGTTTTGCATTCCAAGAATGAGGCTATGCCATTCCATCCAACTTTTCAATCTTAACGGTTTCTGGTCCAACCTCTTCTTTGATGCGGTAGAGACCCTCTCAATTGGGGCAAAGAGTCCCCACTTCTATTTCTTTAGAAGATACGAATACTCTTAGTAATACAAGGTCTTTTAGACGAAAGGACATCTTCTTAACCTTTGAATTGTAGTACTTGGTCGTCTTTCAATGGTAGTAGCTAACTAGACTTGGGAATTATTCCTCATTTGATCAAAGAAATCAAGTTCGCATCTCCTCAACTCGTCATTAGATATTTCATTGAATTGTAAGCGACGAAGAGAGAGAAGATCTACTTCAGCTGGGCTTATAGACTCTACTCCATAAGCCATAGAAAAATGAGTTTCTCTGATAGCTGTCTTACTAGTTGTTTGTATAGCCCATATAACCTGGGGTAACTCATCCTTCCAAACCCCTTTGGAAGCATCCAACTTTCTTTTAAGGGTATACTCGATAGTTTTATTAATCGCTTTTGATGGGGATGAAGAAGTGTTTTTTTATTCCTAATTTCTGACATAAGTTCCTGAATTTCTTGTTATCAAATTGACACCTATTATCTGAGACAATTGAATATGGAATTTCAAACCGGCATATAATACTCTTTCGCAAAAACTTAGAAGTGTTAGGTTTCGCTTCAAATGATTTTGTGAATTAATCAATGCAACGATTGTGAAGTTACTACTAGGGCTGTTGGAGGATCGCAATCGATGATGTGAGAATCCAGTTCATCAAGTTTAGCCACTTCTTCAGCAGCTCTCCCTTATTCATGGGTTGTTACTACTTCAAAGACAGCCTCTTCTTCAAAGTCATCTACCATTTCGACATCTTCACCTTGTTCAAGGATCTGTTCTTATTCAGGGACATCATCCATGTCAATGTCTATAAAAATTACATTGACATTCCTAGGTTCGCCCTTCTTGAAGGAGTTCAAATAGCGCTCTCTTGCACTTATTTGATCACCTCTAACATTGACGATATCGTTTTCCGTATGGATCTTCGTGCACAAGTGGTGAATGTACATAATAGCTCATAATTCTTTTAGTGCTGGCCTTCTAGCACTCCATGGTAAACAGAGTGGTCGTGCACCACCAAAAAATCCATAAAATGAAAAGCATTCAATTGTGTCATTCTCATCTCCACAATTATGGTGATTTTTCCCCTAGGGATGATGCTATCGTCTATGAAGCCATACAAGGGGGAACTTATTGGGGTCAGCTTGTGATCCACTCTATTTTATCAAAGATTATTCCAAATATGATATTGACCGAACTTTCATTGTCCACCAGCATTCTTTCAAGGTCATTTCGAGTCATAACAGACCTTACTATCAAGGTATCACAATGTGGATAAAGTAGGCCAACTGCATCATCTTATGTGAAAGTAATGAGCTAAACTCCTCTCTCCATTGAGGGTCGGGTATTGTTATCTATGAAGTTTGCCATTGGAGGATCCCTGACTTCTCTTGCACAGTTCATTTGGGCATTCCTAGTTTTTTCCCAACGTACAGACCTCCAAAGATTGTGTCAATCTCTCGAATAGGTTCTCGACCAGTGTTAGATATGGGCTCATGATTTGTCGTTGACCTTCCCTGGGCCTTTCCCCATCATTCTCTTGCCTCGGAGGAGCAAAATTTCAAATGGGATGTCTAATATCGACTCTCCTAGGTTGTTGATCTTGCCTGTGAGGTGTGTCTAATGTGCTTATGCTCCTTTGATTACTAGGTTGTGGATACAAGACAATATCCCTACAATCAGTTGTATTATGGCTGTAGGAGTAATACCAAGTGCAATAGAGGGGTATCTTATTCCTATTCCTAGGTTCAAAGCTTCGCCCTCTACCTCTTCCCCTTTGAGGAAATTGTTGGCCGAACCTTCCTTAGTGTGCCTCAACTTTAAGGTTGACTTCCTCACAAGCCAAAGCTTCTGCGTTCAATGTTGTTGCAGCTGGGCTTGCCCTGGGTTAAGGGTGGTAGACTATCCGACCGGTGCTCCATCAAGTGGTTAGTGAGACCCGGTGCTCCATCAAGCGCCTATGAGGGGGTGGCAGTCCTCGGCTGGCCCTATTGCAATGATCTTTCAATTATTCATTGATGATTTCACGTGTTATCATTTTCAGTAGGGCGTCATAACTGACGGGATCTTTGTTTTGTACATCTTTCCAAAACAGAGAATTCATAGCCAACCCTCCATTTAGGACTGATATAGTCTTCCTATAGATAACTTGCACGCAATAGGTCATCTCATCAATGACTCTCTCTATTGCTACCTCATATCTTGAAGGCGATGTATTGGCCTTTCGCCTTCATTTCTAGTCGTGAAACGCTTAAGGAAAACTTTCTTGAAATTTGGCCAACTTCTGATACTTCCCTCTGGAAGTCTAGTATACCACACATCAGTTGCCCCACTTAGGGCTAAGTGGAAGGCTTTACATTTTACAGCAAAAGTAGAACCCTATAAGCTCATGCAAATTTTAAAGCTGTTGAGGTTCCTCACAGGATCACCTCTTCCATCATACTTGGCAATTTTTGGAAGCACTAAGTGGCTTAGGGCAGGAGCATCCCTAATCCCCTGGGAGAATGGCAAGTTTTCATCATCGTCATTGAGGTTGTAAGACCTTTATAGTTCATCGTGCCTTCATCTTCTCTGACTTGCAGTCCCTAAGGTGGTTGGGATGGTCCTGCTTGATTCTTGGCCTGTTTGACCATCTTTTGATGCCTAGTTTTCGGAGGTAGGTTGTCATAAGTAGCTTCATTTTGTCTTCCGAACTGAGGTGGTCCCTACTACCTATTTCTAGGCGTAAAGGGAGGTTAAGCCTGCCTATTTCCAGGCCTTGTGGGGTTTAACCTTTTGAAGACACTTATGGATCTCTAGGGAATATCCTCAGGCTCGTAATTCGGAGGAAAGTTGAATGAAACCTCATTGGGTTGATTAGTTACATAACTGGTGGATGTGTCAACCCCAACTTCCCTTTCCTGAGGGGCCTCCTTTGTAGTGTATTTTTGTAATCAGCCATTTTGTTTTAAACCTTCTCTTCACCATGATAGTAGTTCTCTTGTGGGGGGTCATGAAAGAAAGAATTTCCTTTAGCTGCGTACGGGGGATTGGATATCCTCCCTGGCTCTGCATATTCCTTAGCAACTCGTGCATGGCAATATTTTGCTGGGTAATGCCTCTCATGTTTGCGGTCATGGTATCCACTTCCTAGTGAGTCTAGGAGCTATTCTAGACCCATTTCTTGATCCACCTCGCAGATGTTACAAGTGGAATTGATGGCAAGTTGCTGGAGCAGCATGTGAGGGTTTCTTTTCTTCAGAGTGCTCCATATCTCTCCGAGACGCTAACTCTTCGAACTCATGGTAGCGTTCTCTCCAATAACTTGTCTCTTTGACACTGAATGATATTCTTTTCTTCAAGGAATATAGTAGACTCTTAGAAAATGATTCTTCTTGGAATATTTAGTTGTTTTTTAAAAAAAACACCTCATTTTTTTCAAAGGCAAAAAAATGTATCTTCCTACGGACTTTTTTATGATGGTTATGGGACAACAGATGCATGGCCCACTTGCATCCCGCAAGCAAATTTTAACACATTTTGATCAGATATCCGGAAGGAAAAGGGTTTCGTTTATGGACGTGGGAGATGTTTTACGACGCGAGACAAAAATGTTCAAGTACCGACAATATGATCAAAGATGATTGCAAACAAATAAACAAACAATCATAAACAATTTCACCAAAGTAAACAAAAACTTAACCTAAGTAGATAAATATGAAATGAGCAAAAGAGAAAGCTGAATATTTTTTAAGCGTAAAGAATTGCATTCTTCCTTAGCAAATTGCAAGAGTTTCTTATTTATAGAGTTTAGACCGATGAGATAGCCATTGAACTAGAACCACATAGCCTCTTATCCTAGGATGAAGTCTCACATCACTCCATCTATTATGCATTTAATACATACATTGATAATAAGTTAACCGCCCTACTCCTTGGTTAACAATTCTGATATTCATTAAAATAAATGTGACATCTATTATTCATAAAAATTGACTGCGATCCTTTAAATGACATTAAGTGCTTCAACCTAAAAGAGAATTTCGAATGTGGAGGGTGCTTTGGCCAAAGAGAGTTTTGGATAGAGATAGGGCTTTGGCCGCATAAGAGTCTCAGAACAATGGAGATCATGATGCATATTCTTTGACTTCTTTATCTTGACCAATTGGGTCTTTGTTAGATCGAGTCAATGTCTCTACATGGACTACTTCGTGGCCTTCACTAGGAGCCTCGGTAACGAGACGTAATAGAGCTTATTAAGTTTCAATGAGCAATTCGATCCGATTAAAATTTAAAAAAATTGAGTACACGAATTTCAAGATTGGTTTACTCAAATAAGCCACCATCTTGAAGGGGCATGTTGAAGGATAAAATCCTAAATCGAAAAAGATCAAAACATGGACCAACTTATAAGGATTTGAGTTATGTTGACCTTTTAAAATGGAACTTGAAGTCTTAGTAGAACCAACCTGATACCATGTCCCGGTGCACATGTTATTCCTGAAATATTAATGTTGGAAGATCCAGCACTAATGGCTATGCAGTCATCACCTGTATTGATTCTTGTTTAGGAAAAGCCAAAAGAAAAGAGAAATTCAATGCATATAAATTTGGTAAGAAAAAGAGATTCAATACCAGTTCCAATGAAAGAATTTCGGATTTGAACATTTGTTGAGCTAGAAATGTCTATGCCATCAGTATTAGGGCTCGTGCCAGGCGCGATTACGCGGAGATTAGAGACTAAAGCACCATTAGTTGCAGTAATTAAGATATGGACTGCTGGGCTATTTATATGTGTCAAACCACTCAGTTTAAGACCATGGCATCTCCTGAATGTAATTGCCTGGCCATCACCAAGCAAAGTACAAAAATATTATTCCAGTCGAAAGTGCAGCAATTTATTTTATTTTATTTTAATTATGATTTTCCACTAATATAAAAGAAAAATAAGAGCGTAATTTTTTTATTTTTTTAAAAATTTGAATGTCGTCTTCTTCGACGAAATGTTGGAATTTGGATTACAAATATAAATACTCACTGTTGGTCCCTTGCATTGTCCACCCTACATATTAGAAAATTTTGGAGTTAAAACTTCTTGTTTTAAAGTAGAATTAAAATCAACATTTTAGATATTTATTAAAATTTGACTTACATTAACTGGGTTGTGCAAGCAAGGTTGTGGCCACCAAGATGAACCTTGGCCATTAATGGTCCCTTTCCCTGATACAATTAGACCATTGATATTTGCAAAAATGAGCCATGCATGTAGTTGATTCCCTGCCCATTCTGTTTTCTTTGGTGCAACAATCATTCCTGACACCTGAAATATATAAAAAGTTCTACTTTCATGATGTGCTCGATCCTGACTATAAACGACATAGACTGCTATCTAAAATCTTGCATAGGTGAGCTCCATATAATAGTGTTTATTAATCTTAGTCATTGCATGTAGTTTTACTTTTAATTATCTATAAAAAGTCCGTAAAGTTAGCCTAAGACCCTCGAAATCTCAAAATTAGCTCTACTATTCTAATTTAATTTATAGTGTGAGTTAAGTTCTTCTAAATGGTAACCGGACAAGACGAAGTCTTTCTTACCCCTTGTTTGAGCCACATTAAAAATCTCATTCTCATTCTTCTACACATTTTCAACCACACATTCTTCAATAAAATAATATCTTCCATCACATTAATAACTTTTTTTTTTCAACCACACATTCTCCATCAATCTACTATTCCAAAATACATTCTTTCAAAATAATGTGGCTCAAACACACCCTAAGTGCATGTTTGGCTAAGTTTAAAAAGTTGACTTATAAGTAAAATATGCTCTGAGATAAAAATTATTTTTATAAGTCAAAACTAGACAAAAATTACTATTTTGAAAGTAGCTTCTGCTTTAGTCCCAAAAAACCTACTTTTTTAATTTCTAAGTTAAAAAATGGGTATTTTATGTCTAAATATATTTGGAAACAATAATTTACATAAAAAGTAAGTTTAATTTTGTTAAACCAATCTAAAGTACATTTAACTTAAATGTTATCTTCAATATGTCTCTTCACGGGTAGGCAGGAACATTTTTTTTTAAGCGTTGGTTTAAGTTAAAATAAATAGAAGATTGAATTAATCATATGGTTAAAATAACGTAAATTTCTTTGTAAAAATAACATAAATCACTATGTTAATTAATTAAACATTTTTGTGGAACATTGACAATTGAGACTATATCATATAGATGTTGCTCCTTAGTAAAAAATAACATAATTACTATGTTAATTAATTAAAAATTAATTAAGTATATGAATACACAGATTACCAGTATTTTTTCCTTCTTTTATAAATTGACCACATTACATGGTCCGTTTTATAAATAACAAAAGAAGAAAACAGTACTAGGAGGGAAGTAAGAGATTACCAGAATATATATCCGAGAGGACTTGCATGGACCATTAAATGTCAAGGGCTTCAACATAAAAGTCTTCTTTGGGGGTATATAAAGTATAGGATTTGTGGATTGAGCCTGGCAGACGGCTTTCCATGCCTTCACAAAAGCCTGGAAAATACACATACAGGACAAATAGATTATATACTCAAATTCTTGAAAAACAAATTACTTTCATCATATATTTTTAGTAAATATCTCAAATTTTAAGTAATGTTCTAAGTCTCAATTTGAGAAAGATTATTAGAAACTATTTAGGAATTTTTAAAGAGAAATAGTGTTGTGAACCTCTAAATAATAATGAGTAGTGATTTTGAATGCGCGATTGAAATTAAATTTTAGCTTTGACTGGATAGTAGAAATTCTAAAAATATTTCCCAAACATAGGCTAAAATGTATATGTTGATTTTACGGCAGTTGAAATACTCATTTTTTGTATTCGACTAATATGGACTGAGCATGTTTGATTTTGCTTCTTTTGTAGAAGAAGTCAACGTATGTTTTGTATCATTACTCTCGACACTTAGTCCAAAAAGATGCCAATCTAAGCCCTTCTTTTTCACTTTTAAGATAAGCCAAACATGCTTAACATAACTCGCTTTGTAGATTGAGAAAACCATTCCATTGAGTACTTTTTTTATGTTTGTTCAAGTGTAGTAGCCCGTGGATAAGAGGAAAGAAAAATATGTGAAAGTAGGAATTACTTGGGAGTCATCAGCTCTTCCATTTCCAACAGCCCCATAACTCATCACATTGAAACTAGTTGTAGCTCCCAACACAGATGTGGCCATGCATAATACCAACAATAGGGTTAAACGTTCCTGCAAATTTTTTTACGTCAAAAATAATTCAGATAACCATGAATTTCGCAAGATATAAAATTCGGAATACAAATCGACCCAATTCAAATCAACCGGGGCTAGCGCAAGGACGCAAGTTTATAGGACACTTATTTCTTGAGTGGACACAAATTGGCAAGTACCACAACTTACATCGTTTAAGAAAGCCGCAATATCGCTTACAAGTACAAATGGTCTAACAGTACGTGTACGTAAATGTAGTTATATGAATTTTGTATGTATTACCACAACTTATATAATCGAAATAAGCAATCAATATATAAGGGTTAGCACTACTGCGTTTTTCAAAATTGATATTTTTAGGTGGAGCTCTAAGAACGAGCCATTAAATTTTAGAATTGGTACAAACGAGTCACCATCTAAAATGAACATATTAAACCCAATAGTATCTATATATATTACATGTATGAGACAGGGAACTCACCATTGTATCAGAGACCATGAGCATGAAAAACAATTAATTCCCCTATGATCATGTTCTTTTCGAACTTCCATATTTATATATAAAACTATAGTGAGAGAACTTCATTATGTTTAAATTTATTCAAATTGAAGTAACAATTAGCGTGCTCTTGACATTGCGTAATTAACTTGTTAATTAAGCCCATTTTTTTGTGCTGGATCTTGTCGTTTAATGCAATTTAAAAGATTGCCTAACGTGCTCAATTTCTTCTTATTTTTTGTTTTGAATTTCTTAAGGAACAACTATTTATATAAAATATTTAGTATGTTGAATTAAACAGATATAATAAAATTAAAGAAGAGGGAGGCACTTGTTTCATCTTATGTAGTTACCAAACATGCCCTAATATGTATACATTCTTTAATACATATATTTAATGTGAAAATAAGGTTCTCTTCTAGTGTTAATATGTTTGATCAATACTTCAATTTGAGTCCTGAAATCTTGCCTACATATAGATGGATTTAATGGGAGACCCCCCCCCCCCCCCCCCCCTCACCCCCCAAAAAAAAAAGCCTCTTCATTGAAAATTTGAATTTATATACACAATATTCTTAACGTAACTTAAGTTCTAGAGGAAACTTGAACCTCAATTATTGCAGTTATCGAAATAGTAGTTGTTGAAAACAGAAGATTAAGCACGTTATTAAAGTCTAGGGCTTCGCTTCTTCCTTGTCTAATCTTATGGTCTAAAATACTTGCAAATAAAAAGGACAAAAATCAGTTGACTAGCAAAAATATATTATTATTGTATATTTATTTTTTATTTTTTAGATTGCTTGTTGTTTACTGTAGTCAAAGACAAAATAGGAGAGCAACCGAAACCCGGCGATCTAGCTTGTCAAAAAGTTGGATCGAAATTAGTCTAACTTGCCTCGAACCGTCCAACCAAGCGACCCATGAGAACCAGCATAGTCGACTCAATTTATTAAAAGAAATTGTGCTATTACTAGTATATGAAGTGCTCATTTATATTATACAAATATTTTGATGATATAATTTTCGATTCTTATTTGCAATGAGACTATATTAAAAAATGACAGGTTAGCCTATCTCAACTTGACTAAACTAAAATATTGAGAGGTTCGCGGTTAGTCTGGCCCAGAGTCTAGAGATCATTCATATTAGGCTTTTACTATACTTCTAGATGTGTTAATTCAGGACTTGAATTGGACCTGTGGTGGGTTTAGGTCCGTCCACTCATTTTGACATCCCTATTATTAGTGGGTGCCCAGCCCCTCCCCCTCCCCCTCCCCCAAGTCCATTAAATCTATAGTGTAAATTTTCTTTTTTCTGTGTCAACTCAGTAGAATTTTTTTTTTCGTTCTTCCTAGTTCCGCCTTGAATAATGTGGAATCATGATATTCGCGTTCAAGGCGTAGGATGCAAACTCAACTTGTACAGTAAAGCATGCTATTTTCTTCATGACTACACAAGGAAATGTATACCTAATCAAAATCTACTTTAGTGTACTTCAAGTTGTAGTTTTTTTTTTTTTTTCTAATCCCTATGCATGTGACATTACATTCTGTAATTCAACAATTTCAATGGGATAGAAGAAAATATCGAAATATGTTTTGTACGCCCAGCGACCCTCCAATATTTCCCGGGGAGGAGAAACATGTGTCGAATTGGGGATAATGTTATTTGATTTATATTTTATAACTTTTAAAAATATTGATAATGCTAGAAATGAACCCTTATGTGACAACGGCTTTTTTATTAATTTTTTTTTTTTTTGGCATGCAATGATTTATCTTTTATAATTAGAGGCGAGATATTAAGTTGCTAAGACTTTATGTTTATACGGTAAGGATTTTAATCGAACATATAGACTTATATGTGAAATATTGTGTATTAAATTAAAGGCTATTAATTTTGATTAAGCCCGTTTAAAGTGATCTAATAAAGTTTCGGTATTTTGGATTTTGAAACATCTAATTAAAGTGTGAGCCTTTATGTTAGAGATCAGGCGTGTTCCTAATTTACCGAATTAGGTTAACACGTCATTAGGAGAGTGTCTGTGTGAGGTGGCCGAAGAGGTTTGAGATGTTCTACAGACCACACATGAGGGAAATCGGGCTGTTAAGAACTCGAAATTGCAAATGCTGACTACTAGGTTTGAAGAGATTAAGATGAAAGAGAATGAAACTTTTGATGCGTTTTATGCGAGTTTAAACGATATAGTGAATTCTAGTTTCAATCTAGGTGAGAGAATCCCGGAGCCTAAAATTGTAAGAAAAATTCTTAGATCCTTACATGAAAGGTTTAGGCCTAAAGTCACAGCTATAGAGGAAAACAATAATTTAGATTCAATTAAGATTGAAGAGTTGGTTGGATCTCTCCAGACTTATGAGCTGACATTTGATAAACCTAAGTCTTTGGCCTTAAACACTATGAGGAAAAGTCGTAGGGAGTCCTTAGATTCAGATTCTTCTAATGAAGAGAAGTTAGCGTATTTTGTTGAAAATTTTTTGAATAATGTTTAAGAATAAAAGTAAACCTAAGAGAAGCACAAAAGTGGTCCTAGTGAGTTTAGGAAGAGTTCTAAATCGGTGAGATGCCATAATTGTTGAGGTTTTGGTCAAGTTAGAAGTGAGTGCCCTAGCAATACGAGAAACCGAATAAGGCTATGAATGCTACTCTCATTGATGACGAGTCTTGCTCGAACGATCAGAGTGAGAAATCCAACCGTGAGAAAAGTGGGAACTATATTACCTTTACTGGTAGAATTAGGAATGAATCTAATAAGGGGTGTGAGAAGGCTGAAAATGTAAGTAGCGGTGAGGATTCTGATAGTGAGGAAGATTGTGATAGTGATGAAGATATTTATGAGGCTTATGATAGAATCTATGAGGAGAGCATTACGATTCTAATAAAAAATAAAGCCTTAAGTACGAGAGTTACAAAACTTGAGTCGAAAAACAAAAAACTCGCAGTGTATATTCAGGAATCTACCTCAACCCTGAGTGAGTTGAAATCCGTGAATGAATCTTTAGATACTTAGGTTAGGAATCTCACTAGTGAGCTTGAAAAGACCTCTAGGAAAGCTAATGAGTTGACAGTTGAAAAGGAAACCATAGAAATACAGGTTAAAATCTTCTGAGCGACCTAGAGCATTCCAAGTCCCAACTTCTTGCCTTTTATAGTGGTTCTATAAAGCTAGATGATATTCTAGGAATAGGTAAGCTTGCTAGTAATAAGTGAGGTTTAAGATATAATAAAAATTATCATAATGTTGCTAGTACATTCAAGACCACATTTGTCCATGTTACTGACCAGTTTAAACATATGCCTAAGCCTGAATCTAAGAATAATGGATATGTAGGACAGATGCCTACTAGACAGCGTAGAACACGCCAACCTAGGAATAGATATCAACGATCACATACCTTTGGTCCTAGGTTTATCCCTACTTGTTTTCATTGCGATGAGTTAGGACACATAAAGCCTATGTGTCATCATTTCTGGACAGAAATAGAAATCGAAACTTAAATAGAAATAAGAATCATGATTATATTGGTTAGATTGACTTCCTTACTAATCAGGTAAGTAAATTGACCAAGTTAATGACATTGATGACATGAAATATTCCTATCACTAGGCAAGTTTGGGTAAAGAAAAGTGATATAAAAAATTTTGAAATAGATCACGGTGCTCTTGAAGGTAAGAGCATTCACATACATAACTGATTATGCATTTTTTATGCATGCTCGAACTTTATTATTGTGTGTTATTAATATATGCATGCATCACATTTATTTATTTATTTTTTAGGTAGAAATCACATGCATTATTATTATTATTATTATTATTATTATTATTATTATTATTATTATTATTATTATTATTATTATTGTGTGTGTTTGATTTTTTTGTGCTTGATGCATTCATGTTTGAAATTAAAAACGAAAAAAATAAAAAATTGAAAAATAAATATGCGGGAAAGTGTTGTTACATCATAATATATAATATACTTGAATTTGTTTGTTGTGATCAAATATGGGTATAATCGATGAGCTGTAACATAGTTTCCATTACTGGCTTAGGTTATTTATGGAGTATTTAGTATAGGTGTCTTCATGTACCATCTGCACTGCACACACTATGATATTGTTAGTGAAATTCTACCTTGTGTGTGAGATTTGTGATGTCAATTACACGTTAGTAAGGTGACTTTGAACATGAATTGACTTTAATTATTAGACATAAGCTCAAGTTTATCCCCAGTAATAAAAAGCTCAATATCTTATTTTCTTTTTCGATGCCTATTTGACTCGAGCAATTAAGCTTGCGGGGTTTCTCATAACCTAGTGCATATGGTCAACTAACTTGGGTAAATCAGCATAAAGCTAGTTAAAAGGGTCATTTTAGTCTCTTAATGGAGAAGAGCCTGTACTTAAGATGTGAAAAATAACAACGAATTTAAAATATTGAAAGATGTGAAAATAAAATATGCTCAAAGTTAGGGTGAGAAAAGTAATTATCCATACAAAATGAGTTTTTCTTTATAGGTCCTAATGTGCTTTCAATTGTTTGACTTTCATAAGTAGATGAATATACTTATTGACAATGATATTTAGCATATCATTTCTCACAAAATTAAGGTTTGGAGTTCTACTTACAAAGGATTAGTGACACTTTACACATATGGGTCACTTATACAATTTACTCCATGTTAACTTGAAATGAGCATGTGGGAAGATTTATTATACATTGATTATACTTATGCATACTAACGACTATATTTTTGAGTGATTATATGTTAATGTTTAAAGGTTTTTTTTATCTCTTCGTCATTTGAAACAATAAAGGGGAAAAAGAGAAGTAAAAAAATTTTTGTTGTTGAATTACTAAGAGGAGGGTGAAGTAAAATATTTGAATTTTGATTTAGAGGAAGATTAATTGATTTCATTGCATTCCATATCGTAATGTTTGGCTAGTTGAGTTTTTGATGTTTTTGTAATGTTAATGTTTTTGTTAGTGTTTGGATTAACATTAGTGTTACGTCTCAATCTAGCTAATTTTGGTATCATGTGTTTAATTGCTATATTTCCTGTATCACGTGCTTTTACACTGGGTACGAGTTGTGGATTTCAGGAACCATGTTTAACATGAAATGCAAGAGACATGCAGTTTGATAAAACTTAGGTAGTTTGGATTTTGTTTTGTTTTTTAGTTCATTGACTTATTGTGTAGTTTTGTCACAGAATGTCAAAAATGGAATTTGCTAGATTTTTAGTGTTGGCAATTCTGTGGACAAAATAACTAATTTGTAATGTGTTGTAAAAAGTAAAGGACTAAGGGTTCAATTGTATAAATTATGTTATGAGATCTAGAATTCGAGCATTAAAAGAGGAGAATCACGGCGCCGCATTTTCGCCAGCCTATCTCCTGGACACTGATCGAGCGATAAAAATAGAATCTCCATCGTTCGCTTGTCGCCCGACTCTCACTCGAACGAGAGACCGTCGCTCGCATGTCGCCGAGGTTTAGCTCGAGCGACAGGTTTATATGCAAAACCCTAATTTACATTTTTGAATAGATTTTTCCTGTCCATTCAACCCAATTATCCTCTCCTATAAATATCTAAGCCATTGACGAAATTCAAAAGTGGTTTTCATTATTTTCATTGCATCATCTTGTTCTCTAAAGATCCAAGAACATATTCTTTCATTTTGATTCACCATTTCTTCTTGAGATTATATAACCACCTGTTTGGGAAAAAATCAACCCCATTGATTTTGAAACACCATATACTTCCTATTGGTCATAGGAAGGTACAGTTGGACTTTAGAAGTTTCTATAGGTTGAGAGAGGTTGGACCACTAATGCAGGAAGAGCACAAGACCTTAGAGTAGGTTCTTGGAATTCCACTGGGGAGAAATAATTGCAGAAGATCTTGGAGCAAATCTTGGAGTATGTCTTAGAGCAGACTTTGGAATTAGTAGTAAATAGATTGGGAAGTCTAGTCGAGTCATATAGCATCTGACTATAACTCACTCCGTATTGTCTATAGTGGAAGTAACTAGCTTGATCCCGAAGTTTTTACCCTGTTGGGGTTTCTCCATCATCATTTTGGTTTTCGTTATTTATTGTTTTTTTTTATTACTGTGGTATTCAAACTTAGGGAAATTGATTTGTTTGATTAACCATTTAAAAACAATTAAAAGTGACTTATTGCTTTTGATTGATTAATTCCGCACATATTGTCAAAGCTAAAAATGGATATTTAATAACTAATCAGTAACTTAGTAGCCGTTAATTTGGTAATCCGTAACTTTCAAGTGGTATCTAGAGCGATACCCGATTTTTCAGAGGCCATACCCTTATTTTAGACGATGTGTGTACACCACCGCAGACGGTGGCACGTGCCCACGTGCAACAACTCCTCTTGGTGCGTGGAGAAGATTTTAGTGAAACAGTCCTCAGGCATATTACTCTTGGTAGTTTTGCAAACATGTCGGTGGTGTCCATTTTCTATTCGGGTTATGCGATGATTCTAACTATTTTGTCCTTCGACTTTCAGATTTCGAGTTTATACTGACCGTATTGTTGTGTTGCTAAATTTTATAGAAAATAATGGTGGCCCTAAAGTTCTAAAATTTGCACCTCTTGGTCCGATCGATAAATTGGCTTATCACTTTTTTAAATTTTCGTACTAACAGGCCATCATGTGGGTTGGTCATTAAGTTTGGGGTTACCGTGTAGGGTAACCATTGTCTATTGCTAAAATTTAAGAATTATTTGCTCAATTTTATGTATTTGAAGTGTTTAAAGTCTATTAAGTTTGACTGGTGAAAGTTGCTTATTGAATATTTGTTATAATTGCCTAATTGAGTCACTATGTGAGAATTGCATTGAGTGAGAAATTATCTTTTGTTGGCGTACCTCCTTGTTATGTTGATTATTCTATTAGAATGCTTGAATTTTACCGGTTTAATCATTCACTTGACCTTGGTGAATCTCACAAAATATTGGGAATGTAGAATGTTGTATATTGCCTGTGAATTTAGGGCAACTTTATGTGGTTTAATTGTGAATTTATTAGTGCCTCAAAAATGAAAGATCATGGTTTTAATATGAGAATTTCCAATGGAAAAGGAGATTTCTTTATTTGGCACTAGAAAATGATAGAAATTTTGGTTTAACAAAAAGTTCCAAAAGCTGTAGAAGTCAATATTTGTACTGATTTATCAAAAGAACAAAGAATTTAATGAGGTTGCTTACACTTTAATTATTTTACACATGTCAAACGTTGTTTTAAGAAAAATTGGTAAACTTAAAAGCACAAAAGAACTTTCAAAAAAATTAGAGGACTTTTATTTGCTTAAGTCTACTTCTAACAAACTTTAGTTACTCAAGGAATTTTTCTGTTTTAAAATGAGTCTGTCAAAAGATTATGATGACAATCTAGATTTATTTAAACAAACTTGTGCAAGACATTGTAAATTATGAATAAACAGTATCTGCAACATATAAGGTCGTAATATTGCTTAATTCTATGCCAACACTTATAAAGAGGTAAAAAACAAAATGCAATTAAGCATTGTAGAGACACTTTAACACCTATGATTATCATAGATTCTTTTACGAGTAATGAGATATAAACTAAAGTTGAAAAACATAATAAGAAAATATATGAAATTTACACGAGTCTTCAACAAAAAAACTTTAGTTGTTGAAGAATCCATGCATGTAATTTTTTACTACGCTAATTCTCTTAATCAAGAGAAATGTATTGTTAATGATATAGGTTTGGAGATTCCTTTTGAGCAAATAAACATCTAAGATCAAAATAAGGAAAATCCTAAAAATCTTAAAGATTAATATGAGGAAGAAATAAATGTGCATAAGATTAAATAGAATCTCACGAAGTACAAAATAAACCAACTCTACCTAAGAAATGTATGAGTTTGGATTGAGCATGATGGAAGAACTTAAATTCTTCTTTGGACTCCAAATCAACAAATTAATGATGGAATATTCATTAGTTAAAACAAATACATATCGGATACGCTCAAGAGGTTTAAAATAGAAGAATTGAAACTAAGGAACACTCCGATGAGCTTATCTATCAATTTGGACAAAGAGGATCAAAGTACTTCTCTTGATATAACTAAATATCGAGGTATTATTACACTCATCTCTATTTAATCGTAAGTAGACTAGGTATTATATTTAGTGTGTACTTATGTGCTAAATTTCAATCTAATATTAAATTATCACATCTTAGTGCCGTAAAACAATTTTTTTTAAACATCTTAGTGACACTAGAACATTAGGTCTTTGATATGCTTTGAATGATTAAATGATACACTTTGAACGACTATAAGATACATTCTGAAATAATCTATTATTTGATATGTTTTAAATGGATGCAATTGGTTTGTAAAAAATAGGGGGATGTACTTTAAATGTAAGATCTTTATTTATTATCCATTGTTGATATTACTTTGTAAATCATTTTATTTGTTATAATAAAAAAAGAGAAAATTATTAATCTATAGTTGATTATCACCTTAAAGTTTTGATTATAACAAAAAAGTTAATCTTGTTTACTAACAATTGAATTTAAAGTGATTAAAGTTTTCAAAGTATACATGATACATTGATCGATTATCATCAAAAAATTAAAATTAAGACTATCACAAATTGGATTCATGAAGAAGGTCAAGATCGAAGTCACACATTCAAAGCAAATCTTACAACAAAAGATCTTAAAACAAATGTAAAAGAAAGATCAAGAACATAATAGCCAAACGTATTAAAGAGAGAGAGAGAGAGAGAGTTTAAAAGCCAAACTTTGAAGTAAGATCAAATAATGGATTCTTAGTTTAAACATGAAAGTACTAATACTTTGATGTTTAGCAATAGATAATAAAAGCTCATAAGTTATTTTGTACACTAAAAGTTATTTTATTATCACTTGCATAATATATTTTGATCAAAAGTAAAATTAATTTTTAAAATGATATTTGAACTTAGATCATAATTTTAAAACATCATTTACCTTGAAACTAATTAAAAATACTTTTCAAAAGTCTACATTTGTTAAAATATTCAAATCGGATCAAACGGGGTCAAAAAGGGAAAAATCAATCGTAACATGTCGCGACAACACGGACATCCGGTTAGGCAATGATGACGTCCGGTGGGTCCACACAAACGTTCGATTGGTGCAGCTATCTGATTTTTTGCCGTTGTGTTTTCAAATGTATAACGACTAATTTGGTCATCAGGAGACAAGAGCGGACATCCGGTTGGTTATCTGGATCAACATATTATTTTGTCTTTGAAACTCTATAAATACCCCCACTCTCTCCATTCTTTGTAATAGGTTCAAGACCGCTTAATGAGATATTTTGAGAGAATTCTTTAAGCCCACATTGTATTCATTTCATTTATTTTTTCACATAAAAAAGTTTGATTTATTCAAAAAGATTGATTTATCAAACCTTTTTCATCATCTTCATAAAAAAATTCATTTTTTTTTTGTACTTAATTTATTTTTATTGTTATAAAAGATAGATATATTTTGAAGAAAAGTTTTGAACTTACATCGAATTTATTTCTTCCACTTTTTCATATTTAATACTTTGATTGATTGAATCAAACTTTTAAATCATCATATTCATCAAAGTTTTCATCATTCTCTTATAATATAATTTATTGCTATCACTCATTAGAAGAGAAATATTCTGAGAAAGTTTTTGAACTTAAGTTATGTTTAATTATTCTTCAACTTCTCGTTGAAAAACTTTGATTGATTGAATTTTTAATTATCATATTAATCAAAGTTTTCATCTAATACTTGAGCTATTATTTGTTACTATTCATTGAAGTTTTGTCTCTTTTAGTACTTAATTCATTTGTATCATTTATCAATAGAGAAGTTTTATTGTAAAATCATTTTATTATACTTGTAGATCATATTGAGGTCCCATAAAAACGCAATAGTGTGGATCATATTAAGATTCCATAAAACTCAATAGTTTGAGTCATATTAAGTTATTATAAAACCCAATATTGTATAGGATCAGTGTTCCCTATTTGTAAGTTATCGAAAATGTTGTAAAGGGCTGAATTGCACAACAACTCAATCAATATAGTGAAAAGACATTGCTAATGTTGGATAATTTAGTAACGGATGACGTAAATCATTGCTTTGGATCGAACCTCCGTAATTATATCGTTTGATTCTTCTCTACCTTTTTTACTTATTGTTATTCCATTTACATTTATTATTTGATTGATCTACTTATTTTTTATTTGCTTATAATTATTACTAATTGATCAATATTTTCTTAACTAGCTTATTTTAAATCTATTTTTCGAAAAAAAAAATTAAAAATCAAAAAACCCCCTCTTGCTTAGTTATTGTTGGTAAAGATGGCAACATAGTGTGTATGGTACGAGTGGCCATTCCAACCCTTGTTCTATCGGGTATTTTTGTCAATTTACCACATTCCTATATCCGATTATAGTGGGACGAAATGGGTTTGGGGTGGAATCAGGGTGTGGTGAGGCCGGTATCCTGCCTCATTTATTTTTTATTTATTTTATTTTTTGCTTTTATTTTTTTTATATCTTTAATTAGTAAATATTATTGTTTTTTCCCAATTTATTAAGAACAACTTATATTATCTTTAAAAATGATGATAAATCTTTTATTTTTGTTTGATAAAAATGTAAATTTAAAATTAATTTTAAACGGGGCGGAAACTATGTTTTCCATACCCATACATGCTCCGGGGCAATGACTCATGTACCATTCGTGTCCTATTTACCCGGTTAGGGGTGTTAGATATTTATACAATAAATATAATATGTGAAAGAAATAATTAATTCAGATGAAGTACCCAACTTGTGAAAAGTGTGAAATTTGTGTGAGAGGTCGGGGGTTCGAGTCACGCCTCACGCATTATATTAAAAAATCTTTGATTGGGCCTTGTGTTGAATCTAAGTATGCTAGAAAATAATTTCCACAAGTTGATAAAACTACTTCAGTTTTAAGTTTAATAAATTCTGATTTATGTGATTTAAAAGGATATGTTACTCATGGTGGAAATAAATATTTTTTACTTTCATTGACGATTACTCTCGATATTGTTATATTTATTTTCTTAAAAGTAAGGATGAAAGTTATTCAGAATTGATTTCATATAAAA